>VWZF01001894.1:858197-1071577 GCA_013396755.1 Sclerurus mexicanus | reverse complement strand
AGGAAGCCGAGCTTGGGGACCTGCCAGCAGCCCGAGGCAGGGTACGAACCATCCATTTTCGGAACCTGCCACTGGTAGGGCCTCACCGCCCAGGGCTGGCACAGGGTAGGGAGCACAGGGGCACAGTGGCTGATGCTGAGGAGCTGCTGGATGAGGAGATCCGTTGGAAGCTACAGAGGCTGCGGGAAGCAAAGAGGGCAGCACTGAAAAAGAAGCAGGAATCCCTCATGTCCACGCCCCAGGAGGGCCCTCGTGGGAAGCCCAGCCCAGCTAAGGTGGCTGCCAGGATTTGTGGCTCAGAGCCCCTCACGGTGCAGGTAGTGAAGCAGTACTCCAGGCCCAGGGCCATCGAGGAGAGATGGCAGATGCCAGGTGGGCTTCTGGAGCCCTGCCCACCCCTCTTTGTCCAGGAGGTCAAGCCCCAGGAGGCTATTGAGGGAGAAAGATGCACCTTCTCCTGCCTCTTCCACGGCCGCCCACAGCCCACAGTCGCTTGGTACAACAATGCCAAGCCTGTGGGGCGCATCCGGGGCACTGCCGTTCACACCACAGAGTGCTGCTCCACACTGACCTTCCCATCGCTGCTTCCACAGCATGGGGGCACAGTCACCTGTGTGATCTTCAACCCACTGGGCACAGTCAGCACCTCAGCTGCACTCCATGTGAGACAGCGAATGCCAGCCTATCAGTACACAAAAAAGGAAGAGGAGAGAAAGGAAGAGGAGGAGAAGGGAGAGGAGGGGAAGGTGAAGGAGGAAGAAAGGGAGAAAGAGAAGAAGGAGGAGAAAGTGAAGGAGGAAGAAGAGGAAGAAGAAGTGGGTCTGGTCTTTGCAGCAGAAAAAGGACTGCAAAGTGCAGTTCCAGACTCAAACTTGCTGTCACTGCCTGTGGAGATCAAAATTACTGCCCCGACTCCAACGCCAGAGCAAGACACAGAGATGAAGGAGACCACACGACTCCCTTCGGATCAGACTGCTCCCACCATAAAGCACAAATTCAAGTTTTCATTTGATATGGGAAACGAGCCACCCCAATTTGTGGCAGAAGCCCCAGCACACATTCATTGCCATGAAGAAGAAGATGTGGTGTTGGAGTGTGCTGTGTCTGGACAGCCCCCACCAGCTGTGGCCTGGTCCCTGAATGGCCAGAGCCTGTCTGCTAGTGAGAGGCTGAGGTTTGAAGAAGGCAAGAATGGCATGTACCGCTTACACATTCAAGGGGTCTCCGTCACAGATGCTGGGCAATATTGTTGTGTGGCCACGAACGTGGCTGGAACAGCGCAGACTGCCTCTGAGCTGACAGTGCAGCTCAGGGAACCCAAGTTGTACAGCAAGGATGGAGGCACTGAGGAACTGCCTGCTATGGACCATGTTTTGCACCTCCAAGGTGTCAGCATACTTGGAAAGGATGAAGAGGAACAGATGGCATGCCCCAAGGAGGAGGAAGCCCACCTACCCTGGTCCCTGAGGCTGTCTCCATCTCCAGGTGAACAGCTGGAAGAGTGTGAGAAAACTCCTCACTTCAGGGAAAGTGAGGTGGAGGTGCTGGATATTACAAAAGTATATGCAAGGCAAGAACTGGGTCATACAGAAGAAAGTGTGAGCAATACAGATGGTATTTCAGAGATGAAACAGCACGAGGGAAAAGCTGTCTCTGAGGAACACAGTTTTGAAATTGATACCACTGAACTGCACCCTACCATTTCCAGAGAAGGGCATGAACTGGTAGCCAAGGACTCAGGTCACTTTTCAGAGGAGCTAGAGTCTGAAGGAGGCAAGGTGCTACCGCATACAGATACTCTGTCCTGGGACATCTTGAAGTCACCATTTATGGAAGTGCAAGGGCAAACACATGCCTCTGAGCAGTCTGCTCTGGCAGGGCAGGATTCACCATCTGGTGAAGTGCAAGGGCAAACACGTACCTCTGAGCAGCCTGCTCTGGAAGGGGAGTGTAAGGATTCACCATTTGTGGAAGTGCAAGGGCAAACACGTGCCTCTGAGCAGCCTGCTCTGGTAAGGGAGTGTGAGGATTCACAATTTTTCATTCCCATATCACCTGTGGTGCAAGAGGGAAGTGATGTTTGCACAGAGAAGAGTGATGCCCCTGCCTGGGAGGCAATGACTCCTGATGTGCCTCTTACAGAAGAGTCAAGTGTGCCCCACCTGCAGGACCACATTGTAAACACACTCACAAAGGAGCAGTTTAGCTTTTATGACTACTGTACAGAAGAGCAGCAGGAGGAAGAGGACAAGGAGCAAGAGCGATCTGTTGATACTGAACAGGACATTGAAGGTGATGATCATCTTTGTAAAGAGGAAATGATTGATGAGGGTGATGCCACACACTGGGAAATGCACAATGATGGTCAAATGCTACAAGAAATGGAGTCTGATGCGGGCAGCTCTTCTTTGGATCTAATCCTCACTCCCTCTGGCATAGCAAACTCAGGTCAGGTTTTTACTGAGGAAACTAAGGTTCACCTGGAAGAAGTGAATTTCAGAGAGCAGCTGTTGCTACCTGAGACTGATAAAACTGATATTGTATTTGATCTGAAAAAATGTGTGGAGCCTTTCCTACCTGCAGAGACTGTGTACACAGAACAGACACAAACTCCCACAGCTCTGGAGAGCATGGAGGAAAGAGTGACTGGGCTCATCTCCCCTGTGAACCAACATGATGTGCTGGTGGAAGAGATGTTTCTGAGTGAGAAGCTGCATCAGAGCTACAGGATGCAGCAGGAGGAGGTCGATGCCAAGGAAGAGGCACAGCCAAGAGAAACCATAAGGGCTGATCTGCAAATCCCTAATGGGGACCCTGACAGTGTCATGATACCTGCTGAAGAGGGTCCTTCTACTGAAGAAGGACCTTTTGCTGAAGAAATTCATGAGTCAGAGGTGGATGTCTGTGGGGAAGACTCCCTTGAGGAACAAATTCATGAATTTGTGGTGGAGTCAACAGCAGATTTTCAAAGAGGAGTTCAGGAAACACGTGTGTGGGAGAGTGGGGAACGAGTGGAGACCACAGATTCCCAGAGTGATAGCTTCATCACAGACCTGAAAAAAGCTGCACATGAAAAGAAACTCCAGGCTGGGCATCAGGCTAAGGAAGATGGTGGTTCTGGGATAGAAAAGATCTTTGAGTCAGGAATGAGCAGTGTCACCTGTGAGGTAGAAAGCACAGCTTCCCCTGAGGAGATGCTCAGGGAGACACAACAGGAGTCAAACACAACCAAGGGCTTCTCTTTTGGGCAACTCATACTTGGTTTAGTAATGGATGACCCTGTGGCACAGAAGGAGCAAAGGAAGGACTCTTGGAACAAGAATAGGACTGCCACTGAGGAAGCCGCTGAGAATAGCCTAGATGGAGAAGGACTGTGGGAGGATACTTCTGCAGGTCCAGAGCCCAGTGCTGTTCAAGTCTCAGAGCTGGAGCCTGATTTGTCCCTAGCCAATTATTTAAGATCCACTGGGATACATGAAACTCCAGATCTCAAAGGGACAGTTCAGAAGGAGCAGCAAGAGACTATCACTTCACTGGAAGTGGAGGAGGTTACCTTCAGCATGGTTTATGATTATTACAACAACCATCAGGAACTTGCCCGGCCCTTCTCTCCTGAATCAGAAATGTCTATAGAGCTGGAGAGTGGGAGCAGAGAGGAGTCACCTGATTCAGACCGCTTTTACACACCTCCCTCCTCAGTGGAAATCTTTGAAACTGCTTCTTCAGCATCCTACCACACACCGCTCAGCACACCCGAGCGCTACTCCACCCCATCTGAGGGTTCAGGGTACAGCACGCCCCCTCAGCGCTACTCCACACCCTCTGAAGGCTCGGTGTACAGTACACCTCCTGAGCGCTACTCCACACCCTCCGAGGGTTCAAAATGCAACACACCTTCAGAGCGCTATTTCACACCCTTTGAGGGACTCTACTCTGCTTCAGGGGACAGCACACCACCAGAGCGCTACCGGACACCCACTGGGGAATATGTGGATGCCCTGACCACACTCCCCTTCTTTGAGAGGAGGCATCAGTCTTCAGACCAGCCCCAGGCTGATGTGTTTAGGACCCCCTGTGAATCCCTGGAGCCATCAGGCAGGGAAATGCCACCTGCGTTCCTCAAGGCATTGAGCAGGAGAAGATTGTGTGAGGGCAGTACGCTGAGGTTTGAGGCTGAGGTGGTGGGTGTGCCCAAGCCAGAGGTGAAGTGGTATCGTAATAAGTCTCTGTTGGAGCTGGATGAGAGGGTACGAATAGAGAATGATGGGGACAAATGTGTTCTGGAGATCACTAATATCCAGAAAGCCGACGGAGGACAGTATCTGTGCCATGCAGTGAACATTGTCGGGGAAGCTAAAAGTATTGCACAGGTGGAAGTTTTGCCTGAATATGGGAGGTCACTAGCACTGCCACCCCCTGTTACCCACCAGCACGTTATACACTTTGACTTGGAACAAAACACATCTTCAAGGTCACCTTCACCACAGGAAATCCTCCTGGAAGTGGAACTGGATGAAAACGAGGTGAAGGAGTTTGAGAAGCAGGTCAAAATCATAACGAATCCTGAGTTTAGCCCAGATAAGAAGAGCATGGTGGTTTCCCTAGATGTCCTTCCACTTGCCTTGTTAGAACAAGCTGCAGGCTTGGCTGCAATGGAGAATGAAGATGTAAAAATTGATTTTCAGGTGACTGAAATGCCACCTCGCTTTGCTGTGCCCATTGCAGATATCAAGGTGACAGAAGGCTTGGAGGCAGTGTTTGAGTGTGTGGTAACAGGTACTCCTGTCCCAGTAGTTCAGTGGTTCAGAGGGGACACCCCTGTGATGCCTAGTACAGGGAAGTATGTTGTGAGTCAGAAGGAGGAACTTCACAGTCTGAAGGTCCAAACTGTAGGTCCTTCTGATAGTGGCTGGTATCACTGTCAGGCAATGAATAGGCTGGGAGAAGCAACATGTAAAGGCTTCCTTGTGGTCACAGCTCAGCAGGGAGCAAATGCTAAGGCAAGTAGTGAGACAGTCACAGGCCATGAACCACACATGCCCCAGAAGTGTGACTTGCTTTTAAGTAAGATTGTGAGCCCAGGTGACCAGTCAGAAATTGAGCTGGAGTTTGAGTTTGAGTCTCACAGAGATGACTCAGAAAAAGCGATCCAACTGCTTGCAGTGACTCAACAAGAGCAGGAAGTGGAAGGGGAGAAGTGTGTCAACATTAGTTTTGATGTGTTTGCAGAGCCATCCCAAGAGGAACGGGTTGAGTTTAGGGCAGAGGACTCTGAGAGCTGCAGCTTTGAATTCCAGGTCACAGAAGCTCCTCCCAGATTTGTCAGGCTCATTTCTGACTACAGTACATTTGTAGGTGCCTCGGCATGCTTCCAGTGTCTTGTGACTGGTTCCCCCCACCCAAGGGTCTGCTGGTACAAGGATGGGGTGTTGCTGGAAGGGGATAGGTACTGTTTGCAGGAAGAGCAGGATGGCTCTCGTAGCCTTACTATTGAAAACCTGATGCAAAGTGACAGTGGACAGTACAAATGTATAGCTACTAACAGGGCAGGAAGCGCTGAGACTTGTGCCATGTTAACATTATACTAAATTGCCATAATTTATTTCAAACTCTCTTTTGAAATACTAAATGTTCTTATGATGTTGTTCACTGCAGGTAAAAATGCAGCACTCATTTTTAGGGGCATTGTTTTTCATCTCTTCAGGGATGAAAACCACTTTGTGGGCATATTTCTATCTCACTTAAACTTGCCTTCTTTGGGGAATTCAAGTGAGATTTAATCTGTGCATAGATTTTGTGCACATTTTCTGCACCGAGGTATATTTCAGGCTCCTTCTAAGTTCCTTACTCATTCTTGTAAAGATATTTTAATTGACACTCATGTATGTAGGACTAATTTTTTTGTATAATGTGCATATTCCTGTGTATTTGGAACAGTGCACTATTGTTTTACTATTGTTTTATGTAGGCTAGAAATCACTTGAAAATGTAGACGCCACCTTTTTCTTGCAACGTAGAGGTATGGAATACTAACTTATGCTTGCTGTTTTGTTTGGGTATAGTTCTGTGAAAGAACTATTTAAATTGGTATTTCCCCTTCTCACAATGTTATGCCAGAACATGTGAGTTTCACTGATTCAAATCCTGTGTTTACAGTTTCTATCACTGCAAAATTCTTACATCCATAGCCCTCATTCTACCCACCCATGGAATTAAATCCCTTTTAAGTCAAGGGAACTATGCTGTTGTAAAGAAAAGCAGCACAATGGGAAGAAAACTGAAAGTTTTGCGTTAGTAGAGACTGGACAGGATTTTTTTTCTCTATTACCAAGTAATAAACATGAAAACATATTTTGTACTGTATCTTTAGAAATTAAAGGGAAAGGAGAGGGAGCATAATAATAAATCAATGATGTTACTGTAAATTCATTGAAATAATTTTGGTTGTCCCTGTTTTCCAGTGTCATTTGTAAAAAATACATAGTAGTAAAAGAGTATTTTTATGCAGTATTCTTGTTTCACATTAGAATTATATATCTACATATTCCTTTTTTTTTTTTAAATTAGTAACAGTTAAGTGTGCTATGTGTCAAGATGACCAGAAACAAATGGAATACATTCAATTCTTAGCTGTGGCATTTTCTCACCAGAAGATATTTTTACATTAATGTTCTCAATGTGAATACATATTTTTGCATTTAAAGTAATGCTAATATGTAGAAGGAGGAGTCAGCAGTAACTGACATAATTAAATCAGAACTAAATCTCTCTTAGATAAACTATAAGTTTATTAAGAAAATCTGTTAAAAGTATTGAAGTTATTAATTAATGTTTATCAGAAAAATAGCTCTCTAATGCATGTACCAGCTTTCCAGTTATCTATAAATCAAGGTGAGATCTTGAGTTCAAGAACGCTAAACAAAAATTATTTTTACTTTGTTCACTAGTTAATGAGGTTCTTCAGTCATTTACAAATTTCTGTCAGTTGCCTTGCAAGCAGCTTTAGGTAGTGTAATGATTTTAGGCATAAAAGAACTATTGCTATAGTATGTTCAGTTATGTTAATATAATCTCTTATTTCTGAGTTTGATGTGTCCTCACACTGAGGTCAGCATGTCTCAAAAAATCGATAATCTTTTAAGATTATCCCATAACTCACCTGGGATAGTGTATTTTGATCAAAAGATCCCCTTTGCCCAATTGTGTTGCCCGATATAAATTTAGTCCAAGTGGCAAGTTCTAATGACCCAGTACCTGGGCAAAATGACTGAAGTGTTTAGGCTGATACCAATGTGTCACTTCAGTTTCTTCTGTCATGACCCTATGAAAAATATTTAAGATTTAAAAGGCAGAGATAATTGTGATTTCTCATAGTTAATGGTGGTAGGAAAGAGAAGCATGAGTGTCTGACCCACTGTTGTGCTGGGAAAGAATTACTCCATGACATGTCCTTAATCCATTCCTTGTGTAGATGTGTAGCACTGTCTGATTCTTTAGTCAGCACAGGTCCTTAGGGAAGCTGGCATGAATTGTCTGATGTTCTATGTCAGCTGTGACGTGAGGGGTCTTTTAGGTCCAAAGCCAAAGAGGTCAGAGGCCCTTTGATTAGGTCCTACACAATTGTTATGTGTGTTTATTTTGCATGTAAATCAGAAATCTTTTTAGCAGAAACAGGCCCATAATTTGATTCTGAAGCCCCAAGCCAAACAGATCCAAGTTCAAGTTCACATCTGAAATACATGGCCAAGCATCTTTATCTCTACCTGTGTAGTGGTGTTTGTGGTTTATGTAAGTTAAAAGTCTTGATTTAAGTTTCATACATTAGCCAGGAGCATAATCATGTGCTTATGGAGAAATAAGTCTCATCTAACTCACAGTTATTATATGTGGAGTAATCCTAGGTTGGAATGAACTTACTCTGGGGCAACCGGTATAGCTTGACTATCTCTCTTCAAAATCTTGTGCTTTCATAAGAATCAAAAAGCTCACAATTTTATTTTCAGGTTTAATGTTGTCTTCATTTCTACAAAACAAGTATTTTAAAAAAAGCATGGATAATGTTTGTTTGTCATCAATGTGTATTGAATGTTAACATGTATGGCTAATTTGTGAAATAAATATGTAAATGGTTTAAGTCCATTTTGCTTCTTGTACTTCATTCATTGCATAGACATATCTAAAATATGAAAAAGACTCAGTATAGTTTTTCTGTCGTAAATATTCAGGAACACACAAAAGTGCATTAATTTTTGCCACACTCCTGTTATAAACCATTCTAATGTGCATCTGCAAGGGGTTCCATCTGAAATTTTTATATTTCATATGTTTATATTTTATTTTATGGGCAAAATTCTGTCACTCATTCTCAAATCCACTTGCACGATTTATTACTGCTTTAGAAAAGTTGGTAAGTAACACTGAAAGACTGATGTAATCTTCGTTTTTTACCTATGCATCTCTTTTCTGCAATTAATCATTGTATGCACTGTGCTGTGTCATTTACATTCTGGCATTAGTGGCAAGACTAATAATTTTCAAACTAATGAGAAAGAATTTGGTGTGACATAGTGTTCCTTTTTGTTGGAGTGAAGCAAAAATTATTGTCTCTCAATAAGTTTTTTAATTTAAGACACTGTAATTGAGAAGCTTATCAAGATTCCCCATTACAGCGTCTAGAGACATTTATCCACTCACATGTTTATTCTTTTTTTAAACTCTCACATCATTTCATGTCAAATACTGTGGGACTTAAATGAGCAAACTTGACTCAGTGAGGGCAATAGTATTTGATTTCCAAAGATTTTCTTTGCATCATGCTTTTCATGGATTGCTTATTCCATTCCTGGAAGTCTCACATTTCACTGATGTTTCTATTGTCAAGCATCTGCAGAGAAAGGCATGTCCTTGACCTCTGCTTCCTCTCATTTTTAACCGCCACTGGAACTACAGTGGTCCAACACGTATATGTGTAACTTCACAAAGACAAGAAAAAGAAAAATTCTGAAGTGCTCTGTCTGCTTTTTTCTGTTATTGTGGTAGTTTTAATATGCCACATTGTGACAGGGAGGAGTTGAAAAGCAGACATTTAAATCAATGATATTAAATCAAGGGTGCAGACTTGTGATTTTCATAATAATGGTACTGTAAACCTAAGGGTCTAATGTAAAAAACAGGACAAAGCTGGTAAGGTAGAGGTAATCTCTTGGTGTATTAGACAAAAGACAGAGTTTCAAGAGATGGACTATGCATCAGAAGAAATGTCAGTGTGCTGAAAGGATTGTACATCTGTTGATTGGGTTGCGGGTTTTTTTGATGTTTTTTGGTGGTTTTTTTTAATTTGTTGGGTTTGGTTTGGGTTTTTTTTTGTTTTGGTGGTTTTTTTTTTCAACTCTTCTTCTGGCATTCTGCTTTTTACTTGGTGTTTTGCATTAAATCATGGTCTTAGCACTGTTCTACTCTACTTGTTTGCATAGGTGTACATACAAGTATGTATGACACATACCACTTTAAATATACCTGTGAAATGCATCAATGTTGCTTGATTTATCCTTGCACAGAGCACCCTGGGGGGGTATGCCTAACCCATACTGTGATGTCAGGTTTAAAGAGACACCCATGCTGATCCAGATAGAAAATTCCTAAGTAACCTGACAGCACAGCATGTCTTGCTGGTTTTGGTAGGTGTGTATTTGACAGCAAGGGGACCTTATGTTCATTGCTAGCTGTTGTACAATATTGGGAAAGCCTCCAGATATAGAAGAATAGTTGCCCTAACACTGTTTATTGCTATCTATGAGTGCACTCATAAATATTCTAGTAAAACTAAACAATTTTTTTCCATACAGACATCGCTAGGTCTCTTATTGCCTCTTCTGAGGAAGGAAGAAATGAAGGCTACAGCAGCGGCCTTCAGTTGCCTGATAGAGAGAAAACACTTGAATTTGAGCCTGGAAAACCAGTTTATGTCATCAAAGAAAAGATGAAAATGGAGGAGGAGAGCAAAGCCCCTGTTTTCCTCAAACAGGTGTCCAATGTTGAAGTCTGGCAGGGAGATGTAGCTAGGCTTTCTGTTACTGTTACAGGCAGCCCCACTCCCAAAATCGAGTGGTTTTTCAACAGTATGAAGCTAACCCCATGCATGGACTATAAGTTAGTATTTGCTGGCAATGATCACAGCCTCATCCTCCCGTATGCAGGTGTGCAGGATGAGGGTGAGTACATATGTGTGGCCAGCAATGTACACGGGCAGAGCACATGCAGCACCCACCTCCACGTGCGGCAGCAGATAGCAGGATTCCCTTGCTTTACCAGGGAACCAGACAGTGTGCGGTGTGCCCCGGGCTCCACCGCAGTCTTGGAGTACACAGTGGCAGGGAAGCCTTGCCCTGATGTACTGTGGTTCAAGGGGAGCGAGCAACTCTTCTCTGATGCACGTCATTCCATCGCATACCACTCTGATGGTTCAGGCTCCCTGACAGTGTGGGACTGCATGGAGGAGGACACTGGGCTCTACACGTGCCGGGCAGTGAGTGATTTGGGCGAGGCCACATGCTCTGCTGAGCTCCTTGTGCTACCCGAGCAGCATGCTGTGTGCAGGCAGAGCCCAGCCTTGCAGCACTCTGCAGTGGCAGAGGACCAAAGCCCCCTCTTCTATGAGGAGGCTGATGAGCTTCCTGCTGCAGAAGGAGCACTCAGTCTTGAGGCCATGAGGGAGCCTCCAGCCCTCCTTCATCTCCAGATGGGCCAGGCAGTACACGTGTTGCTCAGGGAGGATGTCTTGCCTGGCTTGCCACCGACCAGTCTGGCTGTGCAGAGTGTTGAAGAGATGCTCACCCATGTTTCCATAAACCAGGAGACTGACAGGCTTCTGGCAGAGCCACTGCAAAACCTCCCGGATGGCCCCCAGGGTGTTGTGCCTGCTGCAGCAACAGAGGCACAGCTTCCAGGCTGCCCTGGGACTGTAGCTGCACAGATACCCTTGCTCAAAGAGAAAGTCATCCCCAGTGCAACAGAGCAACTGGCCGCTCTGAAGACAGAGGCTTCCCAAGCCCTTCTACAGGTGTCAAGCACCACTGAGAGCTGTGTCATAGATGGTGACCAAATCCAAGTCCTTGAGGGTTTTCAGGCAACGCAAGGTGAGCTGAAAGCTGAACCCATATTTCCCTCTGAACTGGCTTTCACTGGGGGCCAAGCTGTCCCTCTGGGGAACATTTCTTCCCTGGAAACAGCGGAGGAAGATTTTGCTGTAAGAATACACGAGGGAAAAGCTGTGAGATTTCCCTTGTTGGTAGAAGAAAACCAGTTCCTGGAGGAGGAACATGCTGTTGATCTTTCCAGCTCACTCAAGCAGTGGAAAACAGAAGAGAGACAACCCCATGAAACAATGTACTCTGACCAGCTCCAGCCCAGCCAAGTCCTCAGCAAAGATAGTCATCTCACTACTCTAGTTCCCCAGAGCTGTGACTTAGACATAAAGTCTCAAATTAAAAATGCACTGAAAGCTGCAGTGGTAAGTGAGAAAAACCTCTTGTTTTCAGAATGGTTGGCTGATAAAGAAAATGTTGAAGTACAGGCAATAAACATCAGCAAGGAGAATAAACATACCTTTTGCACCTACGTTGTGACCACAGGAGGATGCAGTCCCCTAGAAATCCCAGTCTCCTTGGGAGAAGTCAACATTCAGACAGCTGACCAGAAAACAGTTTTGAAGGAGGCTTTCTATTCTCTTTGTGAAGATAAACATCTCTTGACAGATGAAAAGTCCACAGCATTTCCATTCTATCCCAGTCCACTTCTCTCAGGAAAACCCTGTGATGAAACCTCCGAGCTGGAGCCCCAGCAAGCTGAGAGGACTGTGGAGGCAGAAATACCCCTGGAACCTTTGTCTGCACAAGTAATCAACACTGTGACTGGGTGTGGTCAAATCAAGGATGTGGGTGCAGCTGTAGCCCCTGCTGATGTAGCCTCTGCAGGTCTTCCCACTGAGACACTCACAGAAATATCGAAAAGGAAAGAGAAAAGGGAAGAAATACGTGAGGAAGGGGGCAGAGAGGGTCTTAAAACTAAATCTGGGAAATTACAGGCTGAGCTGGGCAAAGGAAGTTGTCCCATCATACAGAGCAAACTGGTTGACACTGTTGTGGAAGAAGAGGAGAGTGTCAGGCTGGTGTCTGTCATAACAAATGTCAGAGAGGTGAACTGGTACTTTGAGGGTAAACTGGTATCTTCAGGCAACAAATTCAAGTGTTTGCAAGATCAGGACACATACACACTAGTAATAAGCAAAGTGTGCGGGGACATTCACCAAGGAGAGTACACCTGTGAGGCGCTGAATGAAGGTGGAAAAAGAGCAACAGCAGCAAAACTCACAGTTGTTAAAAGAGGTTGGATTATGGGGATAAAATACTGTCTTTTTAATACACTTCTCTACTAATGAACCTGTCCTCCTATGTGTCTGTATCTTTGGATACAGATACAATATTAACACCATCATGCCACTAATCAGAGGGCCCCCTTTTTCTCTGGATTGATGGTCTCCTTTTACCCTGTTGCAAAGCCTCTCACTGCCATTACCCCAGTCTTTGGTCAGGAACTTTGTTGCTTCATTGCACAAGCATGGTCAGGACAAAACTATATTTCAATCTCAACCACTTCTCCCATTGTTGCCTGGGAAGTGGACCTACTCTTCCCATTTTTCCCACTACTGCACCCTCTCTCACTCCTTAGAGTCATTTCAGATTCACCACAATTTCTCATTCACACTATAATTTGTCACAACTCCATGATAGTGTACTATGTTTATGTCCCAGCTATTGTGCATTGCTATTTCACTTTGTTTTTCCAGTATCACCACAGTGTTTCCTGATGTCATTGTGCACCGTAAGACTGTCTGTCCACTGAGCCTAGTACTGCTTTCATTTCTTACAGATATTTTCTCTTTTACAGTCACTTTATGTGAATTGCAAGTATGTCACCTTTTCCTTTTGTTTTTCAGTCAGTCACTTCACTGTTATTTTTTAGAATGTCAGCACACAGGGTTTTGAGTTACTCTCTGCTTTTGATTTCAGTTGCACCTATCCTGAGGAGAAGGCTCGAACCCTTGGAAGTGGCTGTAAATCATGTGGCCAAGTTTACTTGTGAGGTAGAGATGGCTCCCAATGTCACGTTCCAGTGGTACAAAGCCGGACGAGAGATATACGATGGGGACAAATACTCCATTCGCACTTCCAACTACCTCTCCACGCTGGAGATCCCGAGGCCTCAAGTTGTTGACTGTGGAGAATACAGCTGTAAGGCTTCCAACCAGCATGGCAGTGTAAGCTCTACCGCTGTTTTAACAGTAACTGGTAAGTACAGACTTTCAAGCACTTCTTCATAAAATATCTTGGTGTATTGTAACACTTTCAGTGCTGTACTTAGACTTGTAAGGTTCTTGATTCCCATTATAATACATAATCCATACCTAATTTTGTCAGGCGTAAGTATAGAGAAGGAATAACTTTTGATAATGCTTCTCTCTTGTTCTTTCTGTACATAGGAAAAGGGAATCAGTGTGAAAAGTTTCAGAGGGGAAGAAAGAAGGGGAAAGAGAGCAGGAGGAACTAGATTGTCAACAGAATAAGATTTCTTTGTGAATGCATTCTTGAAGAAAGTTTATTTAACTTACAGACCACAAGAACTACACTTTTACATCTGATTTCTTGGTGTAATAGTCACTGCGATTATCCTAGCACCCTATATTTATCCTGCAACTATATTTGTGACGCCGGTTATGTAGCTCTGCATACCTGAACATCTTTGTGCTGTGGCCAAAGGGGATCTCTGTGATTGGGCAAATAGATCTTCTTAAGCAAACAGAAGGGGGTTTAAAGGGTTTCAGTTTGCAAACTTCTTGTCTATTAAGAGCTATACAATTCTTTTTTTTCTTTAAACAATAACAGCAAAAAAAACCAAACAAACCCACAACAACAAAACAAAACAAAAACCAAACCGCTGTCTGTTGGGCATTTAGTGTATGATGATTTTTTTTTACTCTGACTTTTCTCTTTGTGGGAAGAGTCTTTATGGGGTCTTTGCTAAGTGCTAGCTGCTAGAGACTAGCACAGGATGCATGAACTGTGAAATGCGTAAACTGACCCATCTTGAGAAAACAGTGAGCAAACATATCAGTCTTGGGGGAGGAATTTTTGGCTTTTGGTTTATTTTCATTTAGTTCATATATTGCTCCAGAGATTCACAATGTCTTAAAGCTCCAGAGCAATACATAGAATGAAGTAGCCAAAATTTATCATCTTTAATGCCTCTTATCTCTTTCACTGCCGGTTTCTTTTGCTTAAGAGTGTCCAGTGACAAGCTGGCCTCTCTTGCTCTCTGTCCCTGGCAAATGTGGAGAAAGAACATATGTTCTGTTCCTCACCTCTGGGTAACACTGAACCCCTTTGTTTTGCAGAAGCACTTCCACCAACGTTTCTTACCAGACCTGAATCTATCACTACTTTTGTGGGCAAAAGTTCCAAGTTCCTGTGTACTGTTTCGGGCACTCCAGTCATCGATGTCACCTGGCAGAAAGATGGCACAACCATTTCACCTTCAGACCACCATAAAATCTCCAAAGTGGAAAATAAACACTTTTTAGAAATTTCCCTTCTCACCACCAGTGACAGAGGGATTTACACTTGTAAGGCTTCCAACAAGTTTGGGGCTGATATTTGCCAGGCTGAAATGATCATTATAGACAAGCCCCACTTCATTAAAGTTTTACAGTCAGTGCAGTCAGCAGTTAACAAAAAAATACGTCTTGAATGTCAGGTAGATGAAGACAGGAAAGTAACTGTAGGGTGGACAAAGGATGGAAACAAAATCCCTCCAGGCAAAGATTATAAGATTTGCTTTGAAGACAAAATAGCCTCACTGGAGATTCCGCTGGCTAAGCTCAAGGATTCAGGCCATTATGTGTGCACTGCCTCAAATGAGGCAGGAAGCAGCTCCTCTTCTGCCAGCGTCACAGTCAGAGGTAAGATAGTTCTATGCTCCCTTTACCTTTCCTCTTCTTGGGTTCCCCATTACTTCTTTTTCAGGCAAAACACTCCTTTGGGCTGAAATTACACTGAAGTCTTCTCAGACCTGCTACACTGTCCATTCCCCTCTAACTTGTTTCCCTTGCTGCCTTCCAGTGCACCATGTGTTACTTCAATATTTCTTTCACCAGAGAAATGCAAGAATTGCTCCTGCATACAGAGGAGAGAAGAACAAAATGGGCAAGCAGAGCCACAGGAGCTGCAACTCAGCAAAGATTATGCTGGTCTCTTTTGAAGACATATTTTGTTCTTGTTCAAGGAACCAATCTTTCAAAGCTTTGTATTTCAGCCTTCTTTCCTTTTTTTTTTTTTTGTTTTCCTCTTCCTTTTTCTTTTCTTTTTCCCTTTCCTTACCCTTTTCTTTTCCATAGTCTTCCCCTTTTTACCATCTCTTCCTGTGTCTTCCCTTTTCCCATTTTTAGAACCACCATCTTTTGTGAAGAAGGTCGATCCATCTTATTTACTGACCCCAGGTGACTCTGCACGCCTTCAATGCAAAATCAAAGGGTCTCCTGAAATCCAGGTCACTTGGTTCAAGAACAATAAGGAAATCCATGAAAGCAACATACACAGGATGTCCTTTGTCAATTCTGTGGCTGTGTTAGATATTTTGGAGATGAAAGTTGATGACAGTGGGACCTACTCCTGTGAAGTTGTAAATGAAGTTGGAAGTGACAGCTGCACCACCGAAGTGGTTGTCAAAGGTCTGTCCTTGTTGCTGCCAGTCACATTCTTGAGAAAAAACTTCCCTTCCAGTTTTTTATGGCATCGTTGACTAATTCTTTCTTGCTGCTTTTTTAGAGCCTCCATCTTTCATCCGAACACTTGAACCTGCAGAGGTAGTGAAGGGAACAAACACCGTTCTTCAGTGTGAGGTTGCTGGCACTGGACCATTTGAGATTAGCTGGTACAAAGACAAGAAACAGATTCGCAGTAGTAAAAAATACAGGTTGACCTCTCAGAAAGCTGTTATTTCTCTGGAGGTGTCCTCATTTAATAGTGCAGATGTCGGTGAATACGAGTGTGTGATAGCTAATGAAGTCGGGAAGTGCATGTGCAGTGCCACATACATCTTGAAAGGTCAGTGGGAGAGAGAAAACTCCACTTGCTGAAGGGATTGGCAAAAACCTCTTATTTCTTAAAATGTCTTTTCTTTGGATTTGTGGGTGGCTGGGGAGAGTGGGGAGGGAGTGTATCTTCTCTTAAAATTCTTTGTGTATCTTAACTCTTATCTGACCTAAAACCTATGAATATGAAGGACATTGAGATTAAAGGGCCATGCATTAGCTCCCAGCTGGAGAACACAGCTCTTCTACTTGCCTACTCTTTTGTTGAATTGCGACAATGTATTGCACATACTCTCTTACAAAACTGTCTTGAAGTAGCAGATTTCATGGGATGATGTAGTAGCACATGAACATTTTTTCTTCTCTCTCTTCTTTGAACTAGAACCACCTTCTTTTGTTAAGAAAATCGAAAATGTGACAGCTCTGGCTGGAGATAGTATTACATTACAGGCCGTGGTGAAAGGGTCAGAGCCTATTTCTGTGATGTGGATGAAGGGCAAAGACATTATTAAAGATGATAACAATGTGAGAGTGACATTTGATCATGGTCTAGCAACACTGCAAATTACTGGTGTTCAGCTGAGCTCTGGTGGCAAATATACCTGCGTGGCTGAGAATGATGCAGGAAGTCAGTCCTGCTTTGGTGAACTAGCAGTGAAAGGTTAGTGGAGAAGTGCTGTGATCCCCACAGTCTCCCAACTGAGAGAAAGAGCAATTTCCTTTTGTCCTTAACATGAGTTGTTTAATTCTGTTGTAGAACCTGCCAAAATAATTGAAAAAGCTGAAGTGATCCAGGTTACAGCAGGGGAACCAGCTATTTTGGAGTACACTGTCACAGGTACTCCAGAGCTGAAAACCAAATGGTTCAAAGATGGAAGGCCACTACCTGCCAGCAAAAAATATAGGATCAGCTTCAAAAATAGTATTGCCCAGCTCAAGTTTTATGCCACTGAAATGCAGGACAGTGGTGAATACACCTTTGAGATATCCAACGATGTGGGCATCAGCTCTTGTACTACCAGCTTCACTGTGCTAGGTTGGTACTGACTCTCTGCAAAGAGCCCTGTTGCTCTGCTCTGCACCCAGCAGAGCCAGAAGCAGAAGACCATGCCTGTTTTGCTCATGTGTTCATTTCTGTAATTTTTTTTCAATCTCAACAGATCGCACTCTCCCTCCCTTCTTTACTAAACCCCTGAAGAATATTGACAGCATCATTAGCACCTCGTGCCGCCTAGACTGCAAAATTTCAGGTTCTCTTCCAATGACCGTCTCTTGGTTCAAACAGGACACTGAGATCACTTCAAGTGCCAAGTACACAGTACACTTTGCAGAAGGCTCAGCATCGCTGGAAATAAAACACCTAGATGCAAGTGATGCTGGGGTCTACATTTGCAGAGCCACAAACTCTGCTGGTAGAAAAGAGAGCAGTAGTACTTTGTTTATAAAAGGTTTGGCAATTTGTTTCACTTTTCTTGAAATTTTGCTTTTCATGTGATAATACTTTTCTTTCCCAAAATGCGGGCCCTGTGTCTTACTCTCGAAAATTTTCTCCTTTCAATGCAATCTAGAGCCACCCAGCTTCACTGTAGAACCAGAGTCTCAAGATGTACTGCCTGCATCAACCGTACATTTCAAAAGCACATTTAAAGGCACAACACCACTGACAGTGACGTGGTTTAAAGGTGATACTGAACTGGTGACAGGAGGAGCCTGCTACATTATGACAGAAGCATTAGCAAGTTACTTGGAGCTTTATGCGGTCAAACCAACAGATTCTGGAAAATACACCTGCAAAGTCTCCAATGTAGCTGGTTCAGTAACATGCAGTGCAAACTTGTTTGTAAAAGGTTTGCGTTCTTACTCTTCTTTAAAATTCTAGCTGCTGGATTGACCCAGTGACACTCTTTCCTGACTTCTTTGTCCTGAACACTCTCCTTAAATCCACAGAACCTGCTGCCTTCAAGGAGAAGCTAGAGCCAACCCATCTGATAAAGAAAGGTGGATATGCTGAGCTGACCTGTGAAGTCACTGGTACTCCTGAGATTAAAATCACCTGGTTCAAGGATGATAGAGAACTAAAAGAGAGTGATAAATACAGGATGTCTTTTTCGAAATCTTTGGCAATACTCCATGTTTCAGAAGTTGATACTGAAGACAGTGGAGAATACATTTGCGAGGCGAAAAATGATGCTGGAAAAGATATTTGCAGTAGTGTTGTTACAGTCAAAGGTGTGTGTGACATCCAGCCACACAGTTTGTCTCTTTAAACTCAATCCAATGTTACAGGCTTCAAAAGTATGACTAATACAATTGCGCTCTCTTTTTGCACTGTAGAGTCACCTTATTTTAGCAAGGAGTTTCAATCCATGGAAGTCTTGAAGGATTCTGATGTGGTTTTGGAGTGTGAGGTGCTTGGCACGCCTCCCTTTGAAGTGTTCTGGGTGAAAGATGATAAACCCGTGCGGAGCAGTAAGAAGCACAGAATAAGCATAGAAAAATCTTTGATTAGCCTCCACGTTTTCAGGTTTGACGCTTCTGATGTTGGCGAATATCAGTGTAGAATAACAAACGATGTTGGGAGCTGCCTCTGCAGTTCAGAGGTCACACTGAAAGGTTAGTGCAAGGTGTAGAACACCATTAGTATGCTCTTAGCCCAGTGTGATGTCTATGCCACACTGTTATGCACCAAACCCGTACTTACGTACCCACTTTCTTCCTGCCAGAGCCTCCACAGTTTTTGAAGAGGATAGAAAACATTAGTTCCCTTCGAGGGGGGACAGTTGTGTTTCAGGCTGCTATTAAAGGCTCCTTGCCTATCACTGTGTCCTGGTTGAAAGACAATGATGAAGTGATTGAAGACAACAATATCAAAATGACCTTTGTGAACAATGTTGCCACTCTTCTGGTGAGATCTATTGAGCTGAAACATGACGGAAAGTATTTCTGTCAGGCTAAAAATGAGGCAGGAATTCAGAGGTGTTCTGCTCTGCTGACTGTCAAAGGTTGGTCTTACCCTGAGGGCTTGCTGTGATCTCAGATGGTTCCTTTGTCGTTTTTACTGATGCTCTTAACACTCTATCTCCTTGTTTACAACAGAACCTGCTACAATTGTGGACAAGGCTGTGTCAATAGATGTGACTGAGGGAGACCCAGCAACCCTGCAGTGTAAATTTTCTGGAACAAAACCTATTACAGCTAAATGGTTCAAAGATGGCAAGGAACTGACATTAGGCCCAAAATATAAGATCAGTGTTACAGATACTGTCTCAGTCCTAAAGGTGCTTCATGCAGAAAAGAAAGACAGTGGAGAATACATTTTTGAGGTTCAGAATGACGTTGGGAGCAGTAGCTGTTCTGCCAACATTAACGTCCTAGGTGTGTATGGGCTTTCTCTTAATACTGTTTTTAGATGCAAAATCTTTTCTCCTGAGCTGATGTCTGCCACAATCAAGGTTGAATTTCATACTTTGTTTTTTTGCTCTGTCTTGGATAGATCTCATTATACCACCTAAATTCACAAAAAAACTCAAGAAAATGGACAGCATTAAGGGGTCTTTTGTCCACCTGGAGTGCATAGTGTCTGGCTCACATCCTATAAGTATCCAGTGGTACAAGGATGGCCAAGAAATAACAGCAAGTGAAAAGCACAAATACTCTTTCCATGATAATACTGCATTTCTGGAAATAAACAATCTTGAAGGCACAGACAGTGGCTCTTACACCTGTGAAGCTACGAATAAAGCAGGAAGCAACCAGTGCAGCGGGTTCTTAACAGTCAAAGGTTTGAGTTCCTTCTTTGTCTTGTGTTAGGTCTCTCATTCATAATTTTGGATTCCCCTGTCTCAGCATAATCCCCTTTCTTCCTTTTTGCATGTTATAGAACCGCCATATTTTGTGGAAAAACCCCAGTCTCAAGAGGTTGTGCCCAATGCTAGGGTTCAGTTCAAAGCACTGGTGAAAGGGTCTACTCCTCTACAGATAAAGTGGTTTAAAGACAGCCAGGAGCTCCTGTCTGGAGCCAATCGATCTGTCTGGAAGGACGATACATCTAGTGTACTGGAGCTCTTCTCAGCTAGGACATCTGATTCTGGGAGCTACACTTGTCAGATAAGCAATGATGTGGGGACTGCAACTTGCAAAGCAACTCTCTTTGTAAAAGGTGTGCAACCCAATCCCCTCATTGTTTTGGTTCTGATTTTTCTGTGCAATATTGGTGGGAGGGGGTGGAAACCTTTCTATTTTTTTTTAATTCTTAAATTATTTTATTCCCACCTTAAATATTATAAAACCTCAATTTCTCTGTCCATCTTCTAGAACCCCCCAGATTTATTCAGATGCCAACTTCTGTAGTAGCTTTGCGTGAAGGACAGTCCACCACTTTCGAGTGCCAAGTAGTAGGCACACCAGAGATCCACATTACATGGTACCTGGATGGGAATGAAGTGACTGACCAAGCTAAGTATGGCATCTCCTTCATAGATGGATTAGCCACTTTGAAAGTCACTCAAGCCAGAGTAGCAGATAGTGGGATTTATGTTTGTGAAGCCCACAATGACGCAGGTAGTGAGAGCTGCAGCATCGAGCTGAAAGTAAAAGGTTGGTTTTGAACATCTTGTCAGCTATGTCATGTATCTGGGGTGAGGAAGTAGGAGATACTTCTTCTCCCCTCAAAACTGTTTAAGTTTACTATCTACTAAAGGTTACTATCACTCTTCTTTATAGAGCCTCCAACCTTTGTTCGGGAGTTGAGTCCCACTAAGGTAGTGAAGGGTTCAGAGGCCACACTAGAGTGTGAAGTTACTGGTACTCCTCCATTTGAGGTGAAGTGGCTGAAGAACAATAAAGAGATGTTCAGCAGCAAGAAATATGCCATCTCCACCAAAGAATCAGTATTTACTCTTAATGTGACTAACTGTGATGTCTCGGATGTTGGGGAATATCAGTGTATTATATCAAATGAAGGTGGGAGCTGTTCTTGCAGCACAAGACTCAGCTTGAAAGGTCAGTCCTCTAGGAGGCGTACCTCAAACATTGTATCCCCTATCTAAACTGTAGTGACTAGGATTACTTTATATAATCTCTCTCTTCCTCTTCCCTTTCCATGACTTCCCTTCCAAACAAAACTCACACAACAGAACCACCATCCTTCGTCAAGAAGCTGGAGAATGTCACTAGCATTTTGAAAGGTGATGCATTCTTTCAGTGCATTGTAGCAGGCGCTCAACCCTTATCTGTGTCATGGATAAAAGATGAGAAAATACTAGAAGATGATGAGCACCACCATATTACCTTTGAGAACAACGTGGCCACACTGAAGCTCGCTAATGTTGACCTCAGCCACAGAGGGAGATACACATGTCAGGCAAAGAATGAATCTGGCTTGGAGAAGTGTTTTGCTTTGCTTTTTGTACAAGGTGTGTACAAGATGTGACCTTGATGAGTATTTGGAAAGTCAGTCCCCTATGTATGTAGCTAACTACCATTTTTATACTCTTTATACCTCAGAGCCTGCACAGATCATAGAAAAGGCTAAGTCACTTAAAGTCACTGAAAGAGACCCTGTGACTTTGGAGTGTACTGTGGCTGGGACACCAGAGCTCCGAATAAGATGGTACAAAGATGGCAAACAGCTCCTGCCCAGTAGATACTACACAATGACCTTTGAAAACAATGTGGCCAGTTTCAGGATTGAACCGGTATCAAAGGAGGATAGTGGTACATACAGTTTTAAGGTTGAAAACGACTTTGGAAGTAGCACCTGTGAAGCTGTTCTGACTGTGCTAGGTTTGTACTGACATATGGCAGATTTGCCAATTCAACAGGGAGGGAATGAAAAAAAAATTCTGTGAAAGATAAGCAGAAAGTTAACCAGTGTGCTTTTTCCATTTTTTTTTTTGTGTTGGGCAGATCAATCAATTCCTCCTGTATTTATCAAAAAGCTAACCAAAAAGGATGCCATTCTGGGATCTTCTATCCAAATGGAGTGCAAAGTCTCTGGGTCACTCCCCATTATTGCAAAATGGTTTAAGGATGGAAAAGAGATAACTGACAGTGCAAAATATAGAAGTCTGTGCCATGAGAACACTATGTCACTTGAGATTGCTAATCTAGAGCTGGCAGACAGTGCAAATTACACGTGCAGTGTCTCTAATGTTGCTGGAAATGATTCTTGCAGTGCTGCCCTGACTGTGAAAGGTTTGAAACCCTTTTGCTACTTCTTATGTGTGATATATGCTGGGAAAATATCTTAAATCTTATCTTAATGTAACACTCTTATACATCTTAATGCTAAAAACTTGATCTCCATGCTTCCTCACTAATTTTCTTCATTCTTAGACATTTCTGATGTAACTGAATATTTCTTTTTCTTAAAAACTCCAGAGCCACCAAGCTTCTTAGTAAAACCTGAAAGTCAACAAGCCATCCCAGATTCCACAGTGGAGTTTAAGGCCACGCTAAAAGGAACACCACCCTTTACAGTAAAGTGGTTCAAAGAAGATTTAGAACTTGTATCTGGTCCAACTTGTTTCATTGGGATTGAGGGTTCAACTGCATTCTTAACCCTCTACTCAGTGGATACGTCTAGGAGTGGGCACTACACTTGCCACGTTTCAAATGACGTTGGCAGTGACTCTTGCACTACAACATTGATGGTAACAGGTGTGCACTCTTTCTTGATGTGTTGCAGTCTTTTTGTCTCTTTCTTCTCTTTTCTTTTTCCAAGCCCACCCTGATGATCTTTGATACACTGCCAAGTGAATTCCCTGTCTTGTGCTTGCAACCCACAGTTTGGCTCTTTCCCCGCATATTTTCTTTCCAGCATTAATTCAGACCTTTCTGACCCCCCCTTTTTTGGTTTTTTAGAACCACCCAAGTTTTCTAAGAAGCTAGAGGCGGCAAAAGTGGTCAAGCAGGGTGACTCAGCCCGGCTTGAGTGCAAAGTGAGTGGATCTCCAGAGATGAAAGTAGTGTGGTTCAGAAATGACCATGAAATTGTTGCCAGTGAAAAATTCCGGACATCATTCATTGACTCTGTGGCTGTGCTTGAAATGAATCATCTCAGTACTGAAGAGAGCGGTGACTACATCTGTGAAGCTCAAAACCCTGCCGGCAAGGCCAGCTGTAGCACCAAAGTCACAGTGAAAGGTTAGCTGTTCTTTTGTTCTCTGACTGCGTTCTATTTTTCTCTGATGGCTGTATCCCTTGGAAGTCCACAGGAACATGAGTTTAATTTCTTATTTCAGAACTGCCCTTTTTTTCATGTCATGTTTGTTTCTTGATGCCCCCCCATCCTGTACAAGAGAGATGACGTTCTTAATGCAGAAGGGTTCTAAGCTAGTTGTTTCCCCCTTCTATGTTTTTAAATATCCAAGACAGATCGTAGTGGGGATTGTTGTATAAAGGAGCTGAAATATGAAGAAAAAAGAACAGACATAAACTGACTAGTGTCAGTTTTACACCGTGTCTGGGAGATTACTACCGGCTAAATGAGACCTGTACCCTCTCTGCCAAGGGTCACCCCTCTTTTTGCCTTTTATACACAGGAGCTAAGGGCTCTGAATGCTCACCTGCGTGCAAGTTCATTTTGTATTGTGACCAGAAAATGAGAGAAGTCCTTGCCCATTCTGTAGATATTCTTAGAAGTCTCATTGTTTAGAAGCTGGTATTAGTAAACTGTTTGATAGTCAAGTAGCTCCAGACTCCTTTCTAAAAATGTTCCTTTCTTCCCTTGTTAGAACCTCCTGTCTTTAGCAGGAAGCCCTCTCCAGTAGACATTGTCAAAGGATCTGAGGTTAGCCTGGAATGTGAGATTTCAGGAACACCTCCATTTGACGTTGCCTGGTACAAAGACAAGAGACAAATCCGCAGTAGTAAGAAATACAAGGTTACAGCCAAAAACTACCACACAAGCGTTCGCATTCTTAGTGTTGAAGCTGCAGATGTTGGTGAATATCAGTGCAAAGCACAGAACGACGTAGGAAGTGACACTTGTTTTTGCACTTTGAAACTGAAAGGTAAAGTACTGGTACACATGCCTTCTGCAGTGCTCCCAATGGTGCTGCTCTTCTTTACATGAATGCTGTGAGTATTTACTATAACTGCATATTTCTTCTTCAGAACCACCAAAATTCTTGACTAAAATAAACAGCATGACTGTTGTGGTTGGTGAACCAGTAGAGTTGCAAGCACGAGTGGAGGGCTCCCAGCCAATTTCTGTGCAGTGGCTTAAAGACAAAGAGGAAGTTATTAGAGAAAGTGAAAACACGAAGATCACATTTATGGAAAATATTGCAACTTTACAATTTGTGCGCACAGAGACAAACAATGCTGGAAAATACACCTGTCAGATCAGAAATGATGCTGGAAGTCGCGAGTGTATGGCTACCTTAACTATTCTAGGTTGGTAAAAAGCACAAGTTCATAAAAGTCTCTTTTAAAAGTTAGAAACTTAGCTATTTAGTGTCAGCTGTATACTCTCCTTATACCCCTGAGTTCAAAGCAACCAAAACAGAGAATCCTTCTCTCCCCAACAAGCAGCAGTCAGGTTTCATATTGCCAGTCGTTCAGGGATAGGGATAAAAGGAACCACTCTGTAGCTGAATTTTTAAGTCATGTCTTCTCCTCATGCCTGCTTGGAGAGGGACAGGCAGTTGCATTTTTCTCCTAGGAGATTAAAATATTTTCAGTTCATTATGTGGAGAATCTGAAATTTCCTGTTTAGGGTAGATAAAGGATGAAAAAAAAAAAAAGCTGAAAAAAATTCCACACTCCAACAAACTGAAAATTTCCTTAGTATCAAATGGGTAAACTCCATGTCATAGTGCTATAATGCTTACAGCTAGTACTAATCAGATCCTCTTTTCACCATACATGTTATCCATCTCTCTTTCCAGAGCCTGCAGTCATTGTAGATAAAGCAGAGCCAATGAGAGTTACTATAGGAGATGCCTGTACTTTGGAGTGCAAAGTGGCAGGCACACCACAGCTTTCCACTGGGTGGTTCAAGGATGGCAAAGAGCTGACCAGCAGCCAAAAGTACAAAATTACTTTCTTCAATAATGTATCTACACTTAAAATTATGGATGCGGAAAAGGAAGATGGTGGACTGTACACTTTTGCAGTGCAAAACGATGTGGGGAAAAGCAGTTGCACAGCATCAGTTGATGTTTTAGGTTGGTTGGGTGTCTTCTATCTTTTACAAAAGCTTTCCTTTGGTCGTGTTCTCTGTCCTTTCCTCTATTCCTTTCCTCATTTGCTCTCTAACCATGGATCTATTATGTTTTCTTACACAGATCGAATAATTCCTCCTTCTTTCACGAGAAAACTAAAGGAAACCCCTTGTGTTCTGGGTTCCTCAGCACTACTGGAATGTAAAGTGTCAGGTTCACCTCCTATTTCTGTTGCCTGGTTCCATAATGGAGTTAAGTTAGTCAGTGGAGAAAAACATCAAATCTCCTTTTCAGATAACCTATGTATTTTAGAAGTTAATTCACTGAGCAATTCAGATACTGGAACTTACACCTGCAAAGCAACAAACATGGCTGGTTCAGATGAATGCAGTGCTGTATTGACCGTACAAGGTCAGTATATGGTGGTCAGAAACTTTCTGAACTGGTGTTTTCTCTTTCTCTCTTGAAATTGCCTGTGGTATCTTGTAAATATTCTTGGGAAAAAATATTGACTGAAAAATAAAGATTTTGCTCTTTGTCTTCAATAGGTGTGTGGAAATACCAGAGTTATGCTGCAGCAACCTGTCTTACCTCTCTTTTTCTTGTGTGTTTAGAGCCACCTTCTTTTGAGAGGACACCAGAGCCTCTGGATGTATTGCCAGGCACAAGCATCACTTTCACATGTGTTGTCAGAGGAACCCCTCCTTTTAAGGTCAACTGGTTCAGAGGGGCCAATGAACTTGTGCCAGGGGACAAATGCAATATCTACTTGGAGGAGTCCGTTGTGGAGCTTGAGTTATTTGATGTAACTCCTCCCCAGAGTGGAGAGTATACTTGTCTAGTGACTAATGATGCTGGCAGGGCAAACTGTACAACACACCTTACAGTAAAAGGTTTGTAAAGATGGCATCTATCTATTTACCTTAAAATACTGTTTCCTTTTCTCCATTTGGCATGTTATGTTCAACATTTGTGACTTCTTACCTTTCATTAGAGCCAGCTGTCTTTGTGAAGAAACTGAGTGACCAGTATGTGGAGCCTGGCAAGCCGATCATCCTGGAGGGTACTTACTCAGGCAGCCTGCCCATCTCTGTGACGTGGAAGAAGAATGGCCACACCATCACACAGTCTCAGAAGTGTAGCATCACCACCACAGAGAAATCCTGCATCCTGGAAATACTTGACAGCACCAAAGAGGATGCAGGAGAATATACTTGTCATGTTGAAAATGAGGCAGGAAGAGATGTTTGTGAAGCTGTAGTCTCTACCCTAGGTGTGTGCTCACTTTTCTTGCCTTTTTTTTGAGTGTATGCTTTCCAAGGCCTGGCACTACAATGAGCCTATCTAACTGCTTCTCTTTTTTAGAACCTCCCTATTTTGTTACTCACTTGGAACCTCTTGAGGTGTCAGTTGGGGATTATACAACATTGCAATGTCGCGTTGCTGGAACACCAGAAATTACTGTGTCTTGGTACAAAGGTGATACAAAACTCAGGTCTACTCCTGAGTACAAAGTGTTCTTTAAAGACAATGTTGCTACACTTATTTTCAACAAAGTGGTCAGCAATGACAGTGGAGAATATATCTGCAAGGCAGAAAACAATGTAGGAACTGCATCTACAAAGGCTCTCTTAACAGTTCAAGGTGATGATTTTATATTAGCTTGCTAAAATTCTTTTTCTCTTGTAAGACTATAAAAAAAATTTCTTCCTGGTATTTATCCTTTACTTACTTTCTTCCAGAGCGCAAACGACCACCTTCCTTTGCAAGACAATTAAAGGACATTGAGCACCCTGCTGGTTTACCTCTTAAATTTATGTGTCGGCTCAATGGCTCAGATCCCATTACTGTCACTTGGCACAAAGATGGTGTACTGCTAAGTGATGACCACAATGTGCACACATCCTTTGTAGATAATGTTGCAGTGCTGCAACTGGTACGAACCGAGATGAACCATACTGGGCAGTACTCCTGCACAGCCACCAATGCTGTGGGTACTGCCACCTCAAGTGCTAGGCTCACAGTGGCAGGTGTGTTGGCTTACAAAACTTTTGCCTGGGTCACAGGGTCCTCTTTCTCATTTTATGCATGCGATGGTATCTGTGTGTGGTATAAACTTTTCTGTGAGGTGTATTACATGGTTTTCCTGTGCTTCTAGAACCCAAGCAAGCACCTATCTTTGACATCAAACCAGAATCTATTGATGTGCCTTTTGGAGAAAGTGCTGACTTTGAATGCCATGTTACGGGAGCCCAGCCAATACACATAACATGGTCCAAGGATGGTCGGGAGATCCGAACTGGAGGAAACTTCAATATTACATTTATAGGCAACACAGCTCACCTTCGAGTGCTCAGAGTGGGTAAAGGAGACTCTGGCCAATATACCTGCCAGGCTAGTAATGAAGCTGGGAAAGACTTTTGCTCAGCCCAACTCAGTGTTAAAGGTATTAAGTCACCTTTGTTTGTGTGTTTTCTTTTTCTTGGGTAAAGAGACCTCTTTGCCTCACCTTTCACCATTTCTAATTTGGAAACATATAAAAATAAAAAGTAGCTTTCCAGACAGCAGACATAAACCATGAAGTGACTTTCTCCCATCATACTGTGTAACAGTAAAAGCCATTTGTGCCTGCAAAATCTCCAAGGAGAAAGGTCCCTTTGTGAACCTGTTGGTAGAGAGAGTTGCACTCACACTGCTTTTTACTTTATCTTTAGTAGTTAAGCTATAGTCACTGTGGTATCATTCATAGCAATTACTATATTGAAAACAGTGATAAGTAAATACAGCTACCTTGCATTTGTTGGCCAGCAAACTCTTTCTAATTTGTTATAGATTTCAATGTTGATTTAATCTAGACTATGCATCATTTAATTTCTTCATGCAGAAATATACTTTAAATATATGTAAGCAAGTAAAACTATCCCTACCGTGTTTCTGTTGCTCCTGGGGATGAAGGGCTTGTCAAATCTTTCATGCTGGCCTGGGAACCCTGTCACCCCTCAAACGTAACAGCAAAATTTCCCTTTGACGGAGCAATTGTCGTTTGTATTTTTTTTTATAGCTTCAGCTGTCTGCCACAGCAGGGTCCAAAGTTGGCAGAACATAGTTTTAGTTGTCTTTGCCTTCTTTTCTCCATCTTCTGTCTTTCCTTGAGAGAAAATTCTGGTTGGGGTTGCAGCCGGCTGTTGTAGCAATCTTACTTTGTTGTGCTGCAATACTCTTGTGCCTTCCAGAACTCTTGCTCAGCACTCTAGATTTCACAAGGCAAACAGGTATACTGTCATTCTCTACATATTTATTCTGTTCTGCAGAACCTCCCAAGTTCATCAAGAAGCCTGAAGCTTTGCGGTTCGTGAAGCAGGGGGACACAGTTCAACTTGAATGTAAAATCAGTGGCACACCGGAGATCAGAATCTTGTGGTATAAAAATGATCAGGCACTCCAGGCGAGCGACAGGCTCCACATGTCCTTTGTAGACTCCGTGGCAACACTTACCATCTTGGGTGCCAACACTGAAGATGCCGGGGATTACATATGTGAAGCCCATAACTCTGCTGGCACAGCCAGCTGCAGCACTTCAGTCACAGTGAAAGGTTAGCAGCGTGGCTCCACACACCGCCAGAATCCCTGGCTGCCAGTCCCTGCTTCCTGCTGCACATCCCCCTGGACAGGGAGCTGCTGCTGCAGCACTTGGTGGCTGCTGGGACAGTGTCTCTCAGCTGCTTTCACATTCAAATGCCGCTGTGTTTAAGTGGCAGAGATCAGGCAGAAAGCCATGGTGGGTGTTGAGCATTGTGCAGCCATTCCCCTTGTCGCCCAGTTGCAACCTGAACAAGGCAAGCTTTTCAAATCACAGGGAAAGCATGGACTAGATGGAACAGCAGTTAGGGTGAGGAAGCTGGAAATACTTTTCAGCCATCCCTCTGCCTTCCTTTTATACATAGTGATCCTGACAGGAATAAAGTTTAAGACGGAAGAGGAGGCTGTGTAGCTGAGCCTCACTGATTGTAGCTTTCATGATTAGAAAGAGGGGGGAGGAAGATGGAATGTGGTCCTGGAGAGCAGGGAGAGTGGCTTTTGGGGAGAGACACTGTACACTGACTTCAAACAGGTGCAGAAGTCACACTGAGTGCTGGGATTTTTTAGAGGTCAGGCCACACATTTAAAGTTAAATATGTGTTTACAAGAATAAATGTAAGCTCCCTTCCTGAGTGTGTTGCCTTCTGATACTATCCAGAAACCCACCCAGAGAAGCAGGCTCACGTATTATGATGTGATTCTTTTTTTATAGAACCACCTGTTTTTAGCAAGGTGCCAAGCCCTGTGGACACTCTTAAAGGCTCAGATGTTATCCTCCAGTGCGAGATAGCAGGGACCCCACCTTTTGAGGTAGCTTGGTTCAAGGACCGAAGGCAGGTCAGGAGCAGCAAGAAATTCAAGGTGACAGCAAAGCACTCTGTTGCCAGTCTTCATATTCTCAATCTGGAATCTCAAGATACTGGAGAATATCAATGCAAAGCTATGAATGAGGTGGGAAGCGACACTTGCACCTGCCCAGTGAAATTCAAAGGTTTGTATGCTAGAGGATCAACACCACTGTCCTCTTTTCTTGATTTCCTGGCTGTCCCTCTTTCAAGCAAGCATGTGTGATTAACTGTCCTCTGCCTCCTTATTTTTGCCATCAGAACCCCCACGGTTTGCCAAGAAGCTGAGTGACACTGCAATCTTCATTGGGGAGCCAACAGCCCTGCAGGCAGTGGTGGAAGGATCCCCACCAATTTCTGTTGTCTGGCTCAAGGATAAGGGTGAAGTTATTAGGGAGAGTGAAAATGTTCAAATGTGGTTTATGGACAACATAGCAACTCTTGAGATTGCCAGTGCAGAGGGAGCTGATGTTGGGAAGTACATCTGTCAGATCAAAAATGATGCTGGCATGCGAGAGTGCTCTGCCTTTTTACAAGTCCTAGGTGGGTATAGCCTACTTCACAGGTACTTCATCTTACAGTTTGCACAGTTGCCTCTACTGGCCTTTGTTCTCTGTTTATATCCTGTTGCTCAATAGTTTGGGTGTAGATTTCCCGGTGACACACAGATCTTCCTATTTCAGAACCGGCAGTCATCTTAGAGAAGACTGAGCCAATTACAGTAATGGCTGGCAATCCTTTTACCTTGGAGTGCAAAGTAGGAGGAACTCCTGAACTTATCACAAAGTGGTACAAAGATGGCAGAGAGCTAAGGAGTGACCGCAAATACCAAATTACCTTTTTCAACAATATATCCACTTTGAAAGTCTTCTCTGCAGACAGGGGAGACAAGGGCTTGTATACTTTTGAGGTGCACAATGAAGTGGGGGACAGCAGCTGTACTTCTTCTGTTGATGTTTCAGGTCAGCCTTTTGTCTTTGTTGTTCACATTTGTCTTTAAAGGAAGCTTTCAATTTTCTGCCTTTTCTTTCCAGTGAAAAAATAACCAAAAACCAACACTTCTTTTCCTGTTCTTCTGCCCTGTCCTACTTAGACCGTCTTGTTCCTCCTTCTTTCTCAAGAAAATTAAAGGAAACAAAGGGGGTGCTGGGATCCTCAGTGCTGCTGGAGTGCAAAGTATCTGGCACATCCCCCATATCTGTGTCCTGGTTTCAAGATGGGAATGAGATTGTCAGTGGAGAAAAATATGAAATCTCATTCTTGGATAATGTTTGTGCTTTGAAGCTGAATGCCCTGGATGTCACAGATACAGGGACATATACCTGTGTGGCAGCCAATGTGGCTGGGTCTGATGAATGCAGTGCCTTCTTGACTGTACAAGGTCAGTGGAAGGATACTACGACACCCTCTTCTCTTTCTTGCCTCTGCTTTCCCATGGTTTCTTTTTCATGTTTGGGGTTTTCTTGGGTTTTTTTTCCTGTGGTTTCTTTTTTTTACTCAAACCTGCCCCAGTTCCCCCACCCCCAAGACTCTCCTATTAACATCTTTTCCCCTCTTTCACTTCTTTGCATGATCCTTAGAACCACCTTCTTTTGTGAAGACACCTGATCCCCAGGAGGTTTTGCCTGGAGCAAGTGTGACATTCACCAGCTACATCAAGGGTAGTGCTCCCTTTAAGGTGACCTGGTTTCGAGGCATCAGGGAGCTGGTGCCAGACAGCAACTGCTCCATCTCTCTCACTGAGTCTATGGCACAGCTGCAGCTGTACAGCGTGGAGCCAGGCCACAGCGGGGAGTATGCCTGTGTAGTCACAAATGATGCTGGCAGTGCCTCATGTACCACCCAGCTCTTTGTTAAAGGTGTGTTTGTGTGCGTACGTGAATTATCTTCAGTCACATTCTGCCTGCAGCTCTTCCACATCTGTCCCTCTCACTATTGATTTATACCTCCTCACAGAGCCTGCTGTCTTTGTGAAGAAATTAAGTGATTTCAGTGTGGAACAGGGGAAGTCCATTGTGCTGGAAAGCAGCTACATAGGCACCCCTCCCATCTCTGTCACCTGGAAAAGAAATGGCATGCCTATTTCTCAGTCTCCACGTTGCAGTGTTACCACTACTGAAAAATCTGGCATTCTTGAAATCCTCAACAGCACAAAGAATGATGAAGGCGAATATACCTGTGAGGTGGCAAATGAGGCGGGTGGGGATGTTTGCCACAGCCTTGTATCCATCTTAGGTATGCGTCACCCCTGCTTGCCCTAAGGCACCCCAGTGATGCTCTGTCTCTGATCACCACACTCTCTCCTTCTGCAGAACCACCCTATTTTGTCACACATCTGGACCGTGTGGAGGTGAAGGTTGGTGAGCCCTTGACTTTAAAATGCCAGATTGGTGGTTCGCCAGAAATTAAGGTGTCCTGGTACAAGGATGACACCAAGCTCAGATCAACACAGGCTTACAAAATGCACTTCAAGAACAATGTGGCAACACTGGCATTCTCCACTGTGGAGGAGAGCAACATTGGAGAATATATCTGCAAAGCAGAAAATAACGTCGGCTTCGCCACCTCCACAGCTTTGCTGGTTGTTAAAGGTGATGGGCCAAGGGCCACTCTTTTCTGGGGTATTTTGTAGGAACTCTTTGTTGTCTACACAAAGAGGTTCTTATTAATTTCAAAGTTAATTAATTCTAGGTTGACAGGGTGGCTTCCTACTATAGTACTGACAGTGGTGATTCTTATTGTTTTACAGAACGTCAACTTCCCCCGACATTTACCCGAAAACTAAAAGATATTCAGGAGGTGGTTGGTGCCCCCGTGACATTTGACTGCCGTATAAATGGCTCAGAGCCTATCCAGGTGTCTTGGTACAAGGATGGGGTTCTCTTAAGTGACAATGATAACATGCAATCAGCCTTCTTAAATAATGTTGCAACTCTTCAAATCATGGAAACTAGTATGGCTTACTGTGGCCAATATACTTGCTCAGCCCAAAATGCTCTGGGGACTGCATCTTCCAGTGCCAAACTTCTCCTCACAGGTTTGTAGCTCACACTTTAATGAAGATTTTTATATGTCTTTACTCTTTTATTTCCCCACCCTACCTATTGTATGGTGGTGAGGGACAATGGGCATGGTGTGGTGAGGAGGGCTTGGTGGTGAGCTCTGCCATGCTTTCCTCTTTGCAGAACAACTACAACCTCCCTTCTTTGACATCAAGCCAGCATCTATCCATGTGGCACTAGGTGAAAGTGCAACCTTTAAGTGCCACATGACTGGTTCTGCTCCCATGAGGATTACTTGGACCAGAGACAACAGAGAGATTCGTCCTGGTGGCAACTACAAAATGACGCTGGTGGAAAACACGGCCAGCCTGAGAGTCCTAAAAGTTGGTAAAGGGGATGCTGGACTCTACACATGTACTGCCAGCAACAGTGTTGGAAAGGATGTGTGCGCAGCTCAGCTGGCTGTACAAGGTATTGCTGTGGGCTTTACTGTTCCTAAGGCTTTTCTTTGCAAGACAAACACCTGGAAAACACAGTTCCAAATGCAGACATGTACATTTAACAACGTTTACAAGAGACTACACTCAGATGTCTTATTTAACTTAAATATTATTGTAATACTTTAATACTTACTCATCTTTCTTCTGATCTGGTATAATGCATGATTTTTCTTGTCAAAGGGATTCTTCCATTGAAACATTAACTCTTAGTACACTGTTGCGCCTTTGAATGAATGAATGGTCCTGTTGGTCAGCAAAATCTGTTTTCTAAAGTCTTTTTCCAGCAGGTTGCCCAGGGCAGGGAAAGGTGATAGAAAAACTCAGCTCATGAGGATTGAAATTATTTTTACTGGATGTGCAGCTCCTGCAAATAGTTTTCCTCTTTCACAGACTGAAAACATTGAAAATTCCATTCCAAACTGCAAAAATGGAGGATCTGAGAGTAGGCTTAGTGACAGACATCTGTTCCACCAACACTTGATTTCTCCACATAGTGTGTGGACCTAAAAGTGAAATCTAAATTTATTCCTGGATCAAAATGTCTTGGTATGGGTGACATGTATTGGTGCAATTTCCTCAATGTAGGTGGGAACATATTTATAGCTGTTCCGGATATCTCATTCGAGCTGATTTTACAAAAGAAGAAAAGTAAAATACACTACTTAGATTATACTTGAGTTCAAATGTTCCTGTTGGTTTAGCACTGGGGTTTTTTCTTCCCCCTTTTTCTTTTGATTGAATTTTGGGAAAAAAATATTTTGGGAGTAAATCCTTCTACTCCCTAAGGCAAATTACACAGGAAGCTGAACTACCAGTAGCAAGATTTTGTATTAATTGCTTGACCAATGTTTTATTCGAGTATATTCTAGCCATAGGGACTTTTCCTGGTGGTAGTGGGAAGAGTGCATAAGACTGAATTACCTGGATTCACTAATAAGTAGAGGTGCTGTATCATGTAGCTTATCTTACAGAAAGCATTGAAAGATTGTAGCAAGAAATCTAATACCTTTAAAAGATATGAAGCTTCTTTCCACCACAATCACAATTCTGTTTATTATTAATTATAACACTGCTAATAGGTTTGTTTGACCAGAGTTACCATTCATAAAATGATGCCAACAGACCTTATTTGTTTTCTTACTCTTCAAATCTTTAATCATAAAATCCTGTTTTGTTTTGGTTTTTTCCCCAGGATAATTAATTTAATTTTTTGATCCTGAATTTGTACTGACTCTCACTTCAGTCCTTTAGCATTTGTACAGTTTCCCCAGGGCTGTTAAATTAGAGATGTTCATTGTGTTCAGCCAATTTCTATAGAATTTAGAACTTAGAAGGGCAATCTCTTTGTGTGCATTGATTTGCCTGTGTTTAATTTGAGCATATGCTGTCTCGCTTCTGTGACATGCAGCCCTTTGTTTGTAGAATTAAGATCTTTTGTTTAATTGACCTTGAAAACCTCCCAGCTTTTTATTAACTTTCTCACTTTAACATCTAATGTTCCTAATCTGTAGTTTTAACAATTGCTTTGTGTTCTAGAAACAACTTCTAAATATATACCTTACTAATGTGTACATCCTCATTTTTTGAAAGGAGTGGAATTAGAGTGTGACTACTCAACACCTGTTAATATGCAGATAGATAATCAACTCTTTCTCGAATTGAAATCTGATAGTAAGTTTCTAAGGTTCCAAGAGTCCTGATGTTAACAAGCCATTATATATATATTTTTAGAAATTCAAAGGAAGTTTTGTTTTTAACAACACAGGATGTTCTGCAACTGTCCCACAATAAAACAGATATTCTTCCTACACTTTACAGACAGACATGCAGAGGCACTTCATCCTTTTTTGCAGAAAGATTTGTTTGTTGTGCCCATGTTACCACCTCTTGGTTTTACTGGTCACGTCTTTGATCCAGGAACATTAAGTCTTGTGATTCTAATCATCCATATGATACTTTTGATGAGAAGTGTCAAACCTCCACTCCTTTCCTCTACATACAGAACAAAATGTAACCATCTGGTTTGCTTTTCAGTCACAGGACATTTAACACCAACTTCTGTAACACCAGCCATCTCATAATTCTTCTCAGCATGATTATTTCAAAGCTCTTCTGTTTGCTACCTAAACTCCTTAACTTTCATTCCTTAATGCAGCATTATGCTTGGCTTTGCATTAAATGTGTGAGGGGTTATAATGCAGATACATTTATGGATGTGATTTATTAATCACATATGAAGATATAAAGCAGTTGCTATAATGCCCAACATAAACGCTTTTAATAATGTTTCTTGGCTGAACAGTAGGATTGTTGCATTTCCATCAGGCATTTTGATTACTCATGTATTACAAGAGGATATTTCTTAAAGAATAAGTAGTGACTATATACAAGGAAAGTACAGTGGGTCAGTAAAGTAAGGAGAAACTAAGTGAAATAAAGAGAACTTGTTTGCTTCCTATTCTAGATTTTGAACTAACTTTAAATCATCTAAAAAAATTTCATAACAATTGCAAAATCAGAATTTTTGCAGTCCTTAAAGTTTACAGTTTCTGTTACTTATCTCCCAGCTTACTCAAAGAATCAGTGCAGTTTAAAGCATCATCTCCCCTTTTTGGCTTTCCAGAACCACCAAGGTTTATTAAGAAACTAGACTCCTCAAAACTTGTGAAACAGCACGATTCTGTTCAGTATGAATGCAAAGTAGGTGGATCTCCAGAAATCAAAGTCACCTGGTACAAAGGTGAAACTGAGATCCATCCCAGTGAAAAATACAGAATGTCCTTTGTGGATTCAGTGGCAGTCATTGAAATGCACAGCCTCAGTGTTGAAGACAGCGGTGACTACACTTGTGAAGCTCAGAATGCGGCGGGTAGTGCAAGCACCAGTACTTCACTAAGAGTAAAAGGTCAGAATCTCCCTTCTTTCCTTACCTTTCTAACTGTAAGAGTCCTTTGTGGAAAAGCTCTTAAATCCCACTTTCTTCAGTTAGAGAGGCCAAACCCTGTCTGACTGGATGGCCAATCTCTTGCTTCTTTTTGATCTTGTGGCAGATCTTTCTTCTCTGTTGTTTATCTTTGCAACTCGGCTGTCCTCTTTAATCTACTTTGGTCACATAACACAAACTGTAACTCTTTTCTTTTTTCCAGCACCTCCCATTTTTACCAAGAAGCCTCATCCAGTCCAGACCTTGAAAGGGTCTGATATTCACCTGGAATGTGAGCTTCAGGGCACTCCTCCCTTCCAGATTTCATGGTATAAAGACAAACGAGAAATTCGTAGCAGCAAGAAGTATAAGGTCATGGCTGAGAACTACACAGCTAGTATTCACATTCTTAGTGTGGATACTGCAGATGTTGGTGAATATCACTGTAAAGCTGTAAATGATGTGGGAAGTGACTCCTGTGTTGGCTCTGTAACACTACGAGGTTTGTACAAAGATTGACACCTTCTTGGCATTTCTTTGTTCCTGTCATTCTCCTCCTACTTTTCCGCTCCTGGCATGTTTTTTTACTGTTAAATATCTTCTCTTAAATAGCACCACCAACCTTTGTGAAGAAGCTGAGTGATCTCACTGTCGTAGTTGGAGAGTCAATTGAACTGCAGGCTGAAGTGAAAGGATCGCAGCCCATTTCTGTTCTGTGGTTAAAAGACAAAGGGGAAATCATTAGAGAAAGTGATAATCTTTGGATCTCCTATTCCGAAAACATTGCAACTATGCAGATTGGAAATGCAGAACCTACCAATGCTGGAAAATATATTTGTCAGATAAAAAATGATGCTGGAGTTCAGGAATGCTTTGCCACGGTGAAAGTGTTAGGTTGGTAGCATGAGATAAAAACCACGTTTTAAGATAATTTAAAATTTAATTATGATAACAAGCATTGCATTGTTGATTTAAAAAATTTTCTGACTTGCATTTCATTGCAGAACCCGCAGTCATTGTAGAGAAGCCAGGCCCAGTCAAAGTGACAGCTGGAGACTCTTGTACTCTGGAATGCACAGTAGATGGCACACCAGAGCTTACTGCTAGGTGGTTTAAGGATGGTAATGAGCTGTCCACTGACCATAAATATAAAATCAGTTTCTTCAACAAAGTATCTGGGCTTAAGATCCTCAATGCAACACTAGAAGACAGTGGAGAATATACTTTTGAGGTGAAAAACAGTGTTGGTAAAAGCAGCTGCACAGCTTCAGTGCATGTTTCAGGTTAGTTGGCTACTCTTTTTGAGTCACATCTGATCCTTTAGTTTCTTTAAAAAGCCTTCAGGTAGCAAAGTGATTATTGTGATTGGGAGCCTAAGAGACTCACTGCTTGTACAGTCTTAGGAGTAGTTGGCATTCTACTTTGACAGGCATCAATAACAGATGCCTACCTAAATTTTGAGGGGCAGGAGTTATTGAAAGTACTTGATTTCTTTGGCGGTAATCTACATGTTCTTGGACATCTTGTACATTATTGCTGCTTATGAAAAGGAATGGCAAAAGTAAAAGGTGTCCCTCAAAAATTGTGAATGAAAGCTCCAACATATCCTTAATCATCAACTATCTGTTTTTCAAATACTTGGGTGTGTAGGAGCAGATTGCTAAAGCAGATATAGCAAAAGAAAGGTCGCTCATTTTATTATGCATGGGAAACTTCCTGCATTTTAAGGCCCTGTATGGTAATTTTTTTCTTTTTTTTTAAACAAATGCAGATCGTATTATACCCCCTTCTTTCACAAGGAAACTGAAAGAAACATATGGTCAGCTGGGTTCTTCTGCTGTACTCGAGTGCAAAGTTTATGGGTCACCACCTATTCTGGTTTCCTGGTTTCATGATGGACAAGAGATTACCAGTGGAGACAAGTATCAGGCTACCCTTACAGACAATACCTGTTCTCTGAAAGTGAATGGACTTCAGGAGTCAGATGTGGGAACTTATTTGTGCACAGCTACTAATGTAGCTGGGTCTGATGAATGCAGTGCATTTTTGAGTGTTAGAGGTCAGTATGAGTAAGAAACCAGTGTCAGAGGGCACAAATTTATTTTCAGAAAGACTTGATTTTTTGCTTAGTTCATATTTCTAGTGCTCTTCAAAAGAAGTTCAAATGTACTTCTTCTCTGTCTGTTTTATTTGTGTGCTTAGAGCCACCATCTTTTGTGAAGAAACCTGAACCACTGGATGTTTTATCTGGGGAAAACGTAACCTTTACTAGTATCATAAAAGGTTCCTCTCCATTGGAAGTTAAATGGTTCAGAGGCAGTGTTGAGCTAGTACCAGGACACAGATGCAATATCACCTTGCAAGATTCAGTTGCAGAACTGGAACTCTTTGATGTACATCCACTTGAGAGTGGAGATTACACCTGCCAGGTCTCCAACGAGGCAGGGAAAATTTCTTGCACTACACATCTTTTTGTCAAAGGTTTGTCCAGACGACTGCTTCTTACGCTTCTAAAGATGATCTTTTGGCTTTATTTAATTTGTTTTCTTCTCATTGTTCTTTATAGAACCAGCTAAATTTGTGAAGAAGGTGAATGATTTAAGTGTAGAGAAAGGGAAAAATTTAATCTTGGAATGCACATATACGGGTACTCCTCCGATTTCAGTGACATGGAAGAAGAATGGAGTGAAAATAACACACTCTGAAAAGTGTAGCATCACCACTACAGAAACATCTGCCATACTGGAAATCCCTAGCAGCAAACTAGAAGACCAGGGGCAATATTCTTGTCATATTGAAAATGATTCTGGGAAAGATAATTGTCATGGTGCAGTCACAATACTAGGTGCGTCAAGACACCATCACTGTGTTATTTGAACTCCTAAAGCTCCTCATGCAATATCTTTTTGTGCTAATGGTGTTTCTTTGTCCTTCAGAACCACCTTACTTCATTACACCCTTGGAGCCAGTGCAGGTGACTGTTGGGGATTCTGCATCCTTACAGTGCCAGGTTGCTGGAACACCAGAAATGATTGTGTCATGGTACAAAGGTGATACAAAGCTGAGAGGAACTGCTACCATGAAAATGCACTTTAAGAACCAAATTGCTACTCTGGTTTTCAGCCAGGTAGACAGTAGTGACAGTGGGGAGTACATCTGCAAAGTAGAAAATACTGTTGGGGAAGCTGCTTCATCATCTTTGCTTACAGTTCAAGGTGAATATTTCAATTTTAAAAACAGGAATATGTCCTATTTTTCTTAGGTATGCTTTACTGTTTTGAAAAACAAAGATTACCTCTTCCTTGTAAAACAGTTTACTGTTTCTTGGTGTGTAAGATACCCTGCGGCACTTTCTTCTACTAACAAAGGCCTCCCGGTAAAGCGAATAGAAGTGTCACCACAGTTCTTCTGTAGTGTTACAATCTTCTGCATCTTCTTTCTCTACTGAGGATATTTCTTTGATGGTTTCCACCTTTAGCAGTCCTGAGGGTTAACTAGGCTCACTGGGTGTATCTGAGGGCAGAATGGTTACGTGTTTTCCTGCGACCATATGCACAGGGCTCTTTTCACAGCACGTTCAAAATAGCGATAGGTGCATATCTTCTGAAAGACCTCACTGTACAATACCTGTTTTCTTACAGAGCGTAAACTTCCTCCTTCTTTTACACGAAAATTAAGGGATGTTCATGAAACTGTTGGCTTACCCGTTACGTTTGATTGTGGCATTGCTGGGTCAGAACCCATTGAAGTATCTTGGTTTAAAGATGGCGTACGTGTAAAAGAGGACTACAATGTTCACACATCCTTCGTAGATAATGTAGCAACTCTCCAGATTCTGAAGACAGATAGGAACCTTATTGGGCAATATACCTGCACAGCTACCAATGCTATTGGGACTGCTTCTTCTAGTGGCAGGCTTGTCCTTACAGGTTGGTGGGCTGTGAAATATTTAATGGAAGTATCTTAAAAATAAGTTTTGCTTTATAAATGAATTTAGTATTGTATAAAAGATGCTTTTTTCACAGATTTTTAAAGTAGATTGAGATTTTAAAGTGATGCTTTTTTATTTCTTTCACTCTTCAGAAGGGAAGACTCCTCCATTCTTTGACATCCCAGTTACACCTGTGGATGGTATTATTGGAGAAAGTGCTGACTTTGAGTGTCACGTTTCTGGAACACAGCCTATTAGAGTCACTTGGGCAAAAGACAACCAAGAGATTAGAACAGGAAGAAACTATCAGATCAGCTATGTAGACAACACAGCCCATTTGACCATCCTGAAAGTTGACAGGGGAGATTCTGGAGTATATACATGCTATGCTAGCAATGAAGTTGGGAAGGACTCTTGCACAGCTCAACTGACTGTTAAAGGTACTGAATAGATTACATATTGTGTGTACATTTTTCTTTCTTCAATTATAAAGGAAGTTAGCCTTATTACTGCCCAATAACTTTGAGAAAACTTTGGAGATGTAGCCTGAAGTACCTATATGGAGATACTCATGGGTCTTTTAAGGGAATTAGGAAGGGTAACTAACAACAGTGGGAAGAGAAAAATGCCTATATTCTTTGGCTTACTTTCTTTAAAGGCTCTGGCCTATTTCTTTTTTATAGATTTTAGCCTATTTCTTAAGAACTTGACAAAACTCTTGGGGTTTTTTAAATGGCACTCGGCTTAAATCAGTGCAAGAGGTTGGTTTTTTTTCAAATAGGAAAATTAACTATGACAGTGATTATAAGAGCAAGACACCTGCTGTTTAACTTAGCATAATTTCACTTTAAAAATATATCTTCCTTAAATGAGAGCAAAAGATTTCCCAATGTTTAATTTTTTTCTTGAAACATTTTCTTTAGAACTTTTCATCTCAAGTTAGATTCATGGAATTTATGTTCTTTTTTTACAGAACGAAAAACTCCACCTACTTTTACTAAGAAACTGTCTGAAGCAGTAGAAGAAACAGAAGGGAATGAACTTAAACTTGAGGGTCGTGTTTCTGGCTCTCAGCCTTTGACTGTTGCTTGGTATAAAAACAATCAGGAAGTCCATTCAAGTTCTCACTGTGAAATATCTTTCAAAAACAATATATTGCTTTTGCATATAAAGGTTGTAGAGCAATCAGATGCTGGTTTATATACCTGTAAAGTGTCCAATGAAGCAGGAAGCGTGTTGAGTACATCTTCTGTTGTTATCAGAGGTTGGTTGAAGTCCTATTTTTCTTTGCTCCTTGCTTTTCTTTATTTTACTTAGCTGCAAATACATAGCTTCTCTCTTATGAGCTGGTTATGCTCACCTTAGCCGCAGTAATTTGTCCTGAGACAGACAAGATAAAACTTAGTTAAACCACAAAATGTTTTAGGTTTGTGATTAAAAAAACATTATTTTTCAGAGAGAAGCTTCTTTTTCACTATTTGCTATTGCTGACTTAATGTGAATATTAAAATTTGTGACATTTCTGTTGAATTTTCAATCATTCTCTTTCCATAGAACAACATGGTCTTTGTGCAATTACATCAAAGTTTAGGCAGTGTTGACAGTGTGTTGTGGCAGCATGGCACTTCATCATAATAGTCTTGCAGCAGATGGCATGGTTTTTCTCTTTAAAGATTCTCCTATAGTTTGCAGCCTAATAGTGCTTTAGTTCTTATCCTATTTTTAGCGTGTAAATATTCTTGCTGAGTGGATAAAGATATTTCTTGTTTATTTGTATAGGAAACATGCTCTCATGCTCTCTTGATATTTATTCCATTTTCTAACATTACAATTGACATTCTCAGACTTCTATTTGTCCTCTCCATTCCTTGCCATTGCGTTCTTAAGAATCACATGTATTTCTCTTTCTCTTGTATTCTGGATCATACTTTCCCAAGTATTCACTCAGGTGTTCTCGTATTCCAGAACCTGCAAAGCCTCCAGTTTTTGACCAGCCTCTTCAGGCAGCAGCAGCAGAGGAAGGTGATACACTGCAGCTTAGCTGTCATGTCCAAGGATCGGAGCCAATCCGGATTCAGTGGCTAAAGGCAGGGAGAGAAATAAGAGCTTCAGACAGATGCCACTTCAGCTTTGTTAACAGAGTAGCTCTTCTAGAACTTGCTGCAGTTACCAAATCCGATTCAGGAGAATATGTATGCAAAGCTTCGAATGCAGCTGGCACTGACACTTGCAAATCTAAAGTGACTGTTAAAGGTACAGTAACATGGAGAAAACCAAGGCATATGATGGAAACATCAACAAAAATCCTATCCCACTTTGTTTTCCATGGAACAAAAAAGTTTATAATCTCAAAACAAACAATTATTATTTAGTTCTTTGTAAAACTCTATGATCTGGTAAAATAGTATATTTAACAACAATTTTTATCTAAATAGTGACATAAACAGTGCAGATCAGCGTCAAATCAATAGTATATTCTTACCAAAAAGATTAAGAATTTAGTTTCTAAATCTAAATGCCAAATTTAAGAAAAATGAAAGCTGAGTGAAATTATTTGGACATGCATATTTTATGGAAAGGATGTGAACAATAGTGTTTATTAAAGGAAGGTACAGAAGGAACTTGATTGAGCTTATGGCCTTAGAGGCTAGTTGTTTCAAGACTGTTACAACTCTAAGATATTTTAATCTTTTAGCTGAAAGCAAATACTGTCCTTGTAGATCTTCTTTTACTGTTGCATAAAAGGCACAGGAGTTCAGTAGTGTGTACAAACAGTATCTTTTTCACTACACAGGTAGCCACAAGACTAGGAACTAAACAAAACAGAATAATCTAACAGATCACTGATAAAACTATGCAAGTAATTCTTATGGTGTAATGTCCAGTAATAGACCAAAAAAAGAGTACCTCACTAAAAACTAACCCACTTTAGAAAATGAGGCTTCTTATTTGCATATCCATCTATGAATTTGCATCCATGTAGAGTATTAATTACCTGACTGAATTTAATGAAGAGCACAATATAATCCACAGTGTTCAGTTTCATCTGGATAGTAAAATATATTAAAGTATTTTTAAAGTATTTACACTAAAATACACTAAAGTATTTTACATTTTTGTCACTTGCACAGTACTTTTTTCCATCTCAGAAATTGATTCCTTTTTTTTATGATTTCTTCTGAAGCACCATCACACATGAACATAAACTATTACATGAAATCATCTGTTATAACTATTTGACTCTGTTTTTGTAGAAAAACCTGCAGCTGCACCAACAGCTAAGAAAGCAGAAGTGGAAGGCAAACTTTATTTTGTGTCAGAGCCTCAGAGTATCAAAGTCATGGAAAGTAAGAACTCTTTTCAAAACAGTACATTGTCTCCTATTTGCCTACACCTTTTGTTTGCGATGATGTCCTACTGTCATAAAGAGGTGGAAAGACTTAGCTGCCTCATTTGCATCTTTCTGCAGAGACTGTTGCAACATTTATTGCAAAAGTTGGAGGAGATCCAATTCCAAATGTTAAATGGATGAAGGGAAAATGGAGGCAACTCAACCAGGGAGGCCGCATTATAATCCAGCAGAGAGGAGATGAAGCCAAACTAGAAATAAAGGACACAATAAAAACTGATTCTGGCATGTACAAATGTGTAGCTTTTAACCAACATGGTGAAATCGAGAGGAGTGTAAACCTACAAGTCGAAGAAAGAAAGAAAGAAGTTGTTGAAGGCGATCTCAGGGCAAAACTAAAAAGGTATATTGAAAGTTTTTGTAGATTAATTTGCTATCAACACAAAAGAAACTTCTTTTTATTTTACATCTCAGAACAAGATATAATTTTAAAATATTCATTAAATATGAATCATTTACTGAAAACAGAAGCACCTGACTAGACTAGACTAAAGGATTCCACTGCACAGGACAGCTCTAAGCTGATTTTTCATCAAACAGCTTTCTAGGAATGAAATGCTGTGCGTTTAACTTATGTTATTGATTTGAATAGCACTCCAACAAAAAAGAAAGAAGAGGAAGAGCAACCTATTGATATCTTGGAACTTCTCAAAAATGTAGATCCCAAGGAATATGAAAAATATGCTCGCATGTATGGAATTACAGATTTCCGTGGCCTCCTTCAAGCCTTTGAGTTACTAAAGCAAACCCAAGCAGAAGAAAGCCACAGATTGGTAAGATACAGTGTGACTGCAGCATTGGCTTTCTTAGGAGGAATGTGGTTCCTTTGAACAGTCTTGGTGTCCACACTCTCCAGTTAGGATGTCTGCAGGAATTCCTGGTTCCTCTTTAGATCTTTTACAGACAGTTCTCAATTTCTCGCATGCTCAAATCCAAGAAGAATAAATGGGCCTTCTGGCTGAGTATGTTCTGTCTTCACAACTTGATTGCAACTGTTAAGATGGGAAGATATGCTGGTTACAGTACAGTTAGAGAAAATTTGACGTAGGAGTTAATTCTGTGTTGGATAAACATGACGGATTGACATTTAGTATCCTTTAATTTTTGAGTATATTCTGCATTTTTATAGGAAATTGAGCTCACAGAAAAAGCTCAAAGGGAAGATCAGGAGTTTGATGAACTTGTAGCTTTTATTCAGCAACGACTCACACAAACTGAGGTAATATGTTTTTGGACTAATTTGTGAAATATTCAAACCCATAGCAGGGAACTTGAAACTAATTTAAACTAATATTTTTCAGCCTGTTACTCTGATCAGAGACATTGAAAATCAGACGGTTTTAGCAGATGAGGATGCTATCTTTGAATGTGAGATTAAAATTAACTATCCAGAAATTAAACTTTCATGGTACAAGGGAACCCAGAAACTGGACTCCAATGACAAATATGAAATTAGAGTTGAAGGTGATCGCCACATACTGAGAATTAGGAACTGCCAGCCTGAGGATCAGGGAAGTTTCAGAATAGTGTGTGGACCACACATTGCCAGTGCCAGGCTAACTGTGATTGGTAAGTGTACTTCTGAAGTATGTATTTGAATTAATTTGCACTTGATTCATTCCACTCTCTGATCTCTGCTTAAAATGTGTGTTTTAACATGCTAATAGAACCTGCAGTTGAACGGCATCTTCATGACACTACTTTCAAGGAAGGAAAAACATGCACACTGACTTGTCAGTTCTCTATCCCAAATGCCAAGTCTCAGTGGTATAGAAATGGGAGACCCATTAAGATAGGAGGGAGATATTCAACACAAGTCTCTGACAAAGTACACAAACTCATCATCAAGGATGTTAGAACAGAAGACGAGGGACAGTATACCTGCAAGCTTGACAGTCTAGAAACAACGGCAGATCTGGCCATTGAAGGTTTGTAAACATATAGAAATTCTTTATTACAGTAGTGATAAAGCAACTCTTTATTACAGTAGTTCCTGGGGGTTCCATTAGCAGAACAAATGAAAATAAAAAGAATTACTGAAAGACATGTTCCCAAACTTGGAAATGTACTAAATAACAGATTTTACTGTCCTTTTTCTTTGAACAGTATGTTGTACACTTGGGTAAATTAGTATTTTTTACTAAATCATCATTAATAATGTCCCTTCACCCTCAAACAATATGAGTCCTACTAGCTTCTATTTTCTTTGATACTCTTATATTTTCTTTCTACTTTCTTTCTTTCTTAATTACTCTTTATCTTTAATTTCCGTTATGGCTACTCTTGTATAATGCATCTGCACAGCAATCTTGTTATAGTTGCACTCTTCTCTCTTCTAATCTTCTAATCTTATATATAAAATTTCATAGAAGATGGAATCCCTTTTTCTTCCTGTACTTGGTCAAGATCTATTGTTATTATCTCATAATGTAACTATTATGATAAAAATAGTGAGAAGGAATTAGCAAAGGTAAATGATGTGGTGGGAGTAACAATCAATATATTTTTTTGTTTTTGAAAACAGCAGAACCAATTCAGTTCACGAAGAGCATACAGAACATTGTTGTGAGTGAACACCAGTCTGCAACCTTTGAGTGCGAGGTGTCCTTTGATGATGCAGTTGTGACGTGGTATAAAGGCCCCACTGAACTGAGGGAGAGTCCCAAGTACAGCTTCAGAAGTGAAGGTCGTTGTCATTACATGACTATTCACAACGTCAATGCAGAAGATGAAGGTAAAAATGCACGGAACATTTGTGCCATTGTTTTATCTGATTTTGTTGTCTGGTTTTGAATGACAAAAGCTTATAAATACCAACATTCTTGGCTGCTGCAGGTGTGTATTCTGTAATCGCTCGTCTTGAACCAAGAGGAGAAGCAAGAAGCACTGCAGAGCTCTATCTGGTAACCAAAGGTTAGCAACTTTTCTGAACAGATTTGTGATCATAGCCATGTGCAAATTTGTTTGTTTGAAACACAGTTCTGGAAAAATCAGTAGTCCTAAAAGAAATCTAATACTCTTTTGCAGAAATCAAACTGGAGTTGAAGCCACCAGGTAAAGTTCATGAGGAAGATTGGCACAAGGTCATGTCTATACTCTGTCATAGATTTAGTGCATTGATCTGCTTTATTATTTTATTTTCAAATCTTTTTTCCTGGTTATAGTAAGTAAAACCCGTATCCTAAAAAAATATTCTTCATCTATTTATTCTCATGAATAGTGGCAGAGAGTACTGCAATAACTCCATCATCAGTGGCATTAACAGGGACCCTATTTTCTACATTTGCTACATTCTCTAAAACACAAAAGTTTATTTTTGTGTGAATTACTAAGGAATAGAACAATGAAGAGGTACCAATTAATAGATGTGATGTCCTCTGCACAACCGAAAAAAAATAACTGAGGACTTAAAATGGGTAGCAATCGTCTTATGACACGTAATGGTCTTCTATTCTGAATCTTCCTAAGAACCTACTCCAAGTGTTGCAAGAATGATTTAGAAATAAAATGGAACATTGTATACTCTGGCCAGAGAAAGGTTTATCCACCTAGTTATGTATTGGTTGACTGTCTTATTCTTGAGGAGGCAGCTACAATCCTTGTATGTTACAAAAAAAAAATTAAAGCACCTTGAATTACTTTTCTGGGGGAGAGCATACTGAATTTTTTTATTAGTAGTATTTATTATATCAATTAAATGTTTTGATTTTCTAGATGTTCCTGATGCTAAGGTTGCAGTTCCACCTCAAAAACCAGCTGAAGGTAGGGCAATAAACTGTACTTGTTCCATATTTTCTCTGAAGCAGAAGGCCAATGGGAACCTCAGAGAAAAATATTGGACAGTGATAAGACCTAGTTAATTGTCCTTGTGCAAATACAATATGGGCAAGACTTGGCTTGGATGGACTTCTTTGCTGTGTGGAAGGTGAAAACTCTACACAGGTAGTGGTGGGAATGAAGCCTTTTAGAAAGAGTCAGTCCTTCCATCATGTTTTCCTATCAGTCTCTTGTTCATTTGATCTTTTACTTCTATCTTCCTCTCTGATAATTTTTTGTTTTCATCTCTTCTTCTTTTTGCCACAGAAATATCTTTTAAACAAACTGTCTAAATTACTGCTCTTTAAAAAAAAAAAATCTTTTAAAGCCCTACCTTGTATTGCATATTTATTGCAAATGGTCTCTCCCCAGGCTTTTGTATTGGACTGCAGACTACAAACATTATTTATACTTCTATAACATTACTAGCTTACTATGAACCTTAGAAGCTCAATCTTCTTGGGTTTATTTTCAGGATAATTTGGTAAATGTTTGCAGTGGCAGCAGGCAGGGAAAGACTTGATATTTAGATGAATTACTATCAGCAAAGATAGGAGAGTGATGGCAGCAAAGAAAATAAAGCTGAGAAGGTTCAGGGTTCAAATAAGGGTAGAATGGGAATTGCCTCTCAAAATATATTTATTCAGCTACTGTAAACTGTCAGAATGAGCCCCATGTTTGCTCTTACTCTGTAGCTGCAATAAAATCACATAATCTGTTTTTTCAAACCAGGATTTTTCTTCATATTCAATCTTTTTCATATCATACTCAAATTATGTTCTAAATATTTCATTTTTCCTACAAGCTGCCCCCATTCCTATTCTTCTACCTCTTGTTACACCTCCAGAGGAGAAAAAGCCGGGTAAGAATACTTACAGTATTTGAACAGTGTGTACATGTTTCATGGCTGTTGGATTTTTGGTTTTTTGTTTGTTTGTGTAGGGTGTTTGTTTGATGTTTTTAATTCAAATTTTAAATATTTTATTTTTGAGCAGAAAGAAAGGTTCCACTAAAGAAAGTCCCACAAAAGGTGGTTAAAAAAGGTCCTGAAGAAGTACCACCACCTAAAGGTAACTTTTCCCCTTTTTTAAAAATAGTAAAATTACTGTGGGGAAACAAGGTGTTTTGTTTTGAAGTACCTTGAATCAACCACAATTGTTTGATTTTTGTCTTTCTGTTACAAACACATATTTAAAATCCAAGCTGATTAGGACTGCTTGAAAAATAGTCACTTCTTTGAAGTGTTTGTGAGGCTGAAGCAACTTCATTAAGTGTGAACATCCATGCCCTGCAAATTCCAGGCTATAATATGAATAATGGATTTTTTTTTTTTTAAGTTCCTGAGGTGCTGCCAGAGAAGCCCAAAGAGATCAAAGTAACATCTATGGCAAGGAGAGAAGAGATCCATGAAGAAAAGAAGGAAATATATGAAGTGCCCAAAGAAACTTATGAAGAATGGGAAGAAGATTATGGTGAAGACCATGATTATTATGTCAAGGAAGAAGGCTATGATGAAGGGGAAGAGGGATGGGAAGAAGCTTATGAGAAAAGAGAAGTGACTTATGAAGAAAAAAGAGTCATACACGAAGAAGGTATTTTAATTATCATACCATTTTATTTTTTCTCTTCTCTCATATTTATTCTCAAGGCATCAATATTTTGAATGAAGCAACTTCTGTTTGGTTTGGGTCGGTTGGTTGGTTGGTTGGCTGGTTGTTTTGGTTTTGGTTTTGTTTCTTTTGTTACAATAACTGGAACCATAATATGCTGACAAATTTTAACTGGCACTTGATGATAGCCAATGACTGGTATGGCGAGGTATAGATGCAGATAGGAATTAATGCATATAATATAATTTGATTACAAATGGACTTAAAACCTAATATGAGATCATAGTTTATAAGGATACGTGTAATTTTTAGTTGTTTAGATATTTCTTCTATCGCTCTTATGTGGTCTAGATAAACTTGATATATGTTAAAAGTTTCACACAATTCTTGATGTTAGTGGCTACATTTTTAAATTTCTTGCATTCTATGTCTGTCTTAGGTATTAGTAACATGTATGCCTCTAGGAACAGAATTTAGCTCTGATGAGAAACCATCAAGCAAAACATTTTACAGCAATGATTGGATCTCCAAACCTCTGTGTTTTTCAAATTCATAAAATTATAATGGCATAACTAATACCTTCCCATCCACGGAGCCTTTAGACAACATATTTTTTATCACTAAGCGATGTTATTTTTTTTCAAGTGGTTGCAGTTCCTAAGAAACCTGTGCCTGAGCGAAAACCACCAGCAATTATAGCTGAAAAGAAGGAAAAGAAGGAAGTAACAGTTCAAAAAGGTATGACTGCCCTGCAAAAATAACAAAAACATGCATATTAACATCTCTCACACATCTCCTTCAAGCAGAGTGGTGCTGCTTATTCTCATTTCCTTGGAAAGGAGAAAATTCTCTTAATGTTGACAGTGACACGAGCAAGGGTCATGGTAATCCTTCCTCTTCTGCCACCTTATATTTCTACACTCTCTGCTCCATGGTGGTAGAAGCAAACTAAGCACTGATGGCAAAATCAAACTCATTTGATTCAATTATCCTTCCTCCTCCCTGTATATTAGTCTTGGCTGTGGGTGTAGCTATTGAGGCCATAAATGCTGCACTTCTGAGAACTGTCCTCATTTTAGATCACTGCATATCTCTCAGGGGAGGGCGGTCACTATACAGTGCACAGGATGCACAAAGCTTGGAACATCCTAAACATGGGAAGAGCCAGTTCTACCTGGTTTGTGTCAGGAAAATAATTTTCAAGAGTTTTTAGACAATAAATGTATCTGAATTACTTGCAGTTGTCAAGAAACCTGTCGATGAAAAAGTGGAGATAACCACTCAGAGGGTTGCAGAAGAAAAAGTCAAACGAGCTGAGGGTAACTACTGTTTAATCACCTTAATGTCATCTTTACATGAAAGTAGTGGCTATTGTTACTTAGCTGATCTGTATATGCTTTATCTTTACTTAACAAGGGTCTGATCAATTTTTCAGTCTTTGAAACCTCTAATAAAAGCTTCTGCTGAATTCTTTTAAAATAAGATTAAAAGCTTTTTAGGGGAAAATACCAAATGCAGATGTTAACTACCAATGCCTTAAAAAAGGAAGGGAGTATAAAATTACACTGGGTGCAACAGTGTGTTTCACTCTAAGATGAAGATGGAAAATTCCCATCGTGCTCAGATTTCCATCTTGACCATCTACCAGGATATCTTGGTTAATTGCTTGATAATGAAATAAAGATGTACCCTTGTTCTCTTGGTAACTGCTTCCTGCTATGTAGCATTTCCCATTCTGCAGCAGGATTCTGTCAGCTGCAATTCCATATAGGTCAGGAAATTACCTGTGTGCTAAATGCCCTGAGTTACCCCAGCCCCTTTGGAAGGTAACAATAATATGAAAAAACAGTATTCCTAATGCTGCTTTGTATGATTCCACGATGCCTAACTTTGCTACTGAGTTAGCTTATGTCTTGCTCATTTTATTTTCAACATCATTGCTAGATAGCTGTAAACTTATTTTGATCTCTTTGCTAAACATTTGACTGAATAACAAAATTCTAATGCCAACAGTTACCAAGAAAGTTGTACCACCAAAGCCTACACCAATGGTCATTGAGGAAAAAGTTATGAAAAAGGAAGGTACAGATCAGCATCTTTCCATTATATTTTACAGTTTTTTCAGCACCCTGTGCATTTCTGTGCATCTTGTAAATATGTGGGCCTGTGTGTATGTATGTGGATCTATTGTACTAGTCATTCTGTGACTACTTCAGTGTTTGAATGGTACGTGTATCATGCTTTACTCTTTCATAAAGTCTGTTTGTAACATGTTTGTGGCTAGCCTTTTGCTTCGTATTTAAACAGCCTACACAATATTGCAGTGTGATTTAGCCTTTTCCCCATCTATTCTGCCAGCTGGATTATCCTTACATAACAAGCATAATTGTGTCCCAGTACCCAAAAATACCTTTGAAGAACTGCCTTTGGAATTCTTCTGATGTACTATTTCCAAAAGCCTGCGCATGCATTTGTTGCAAATGTTTGGGTTAAAGGTGTTTGTGTCTTTAGTCTTTAACAAATACTAAATATTATACCTGTGTGCTTGTTTTGTGTTCAGTATTTTAGAATATGAATACTGACTGTCTAAATATGTCTAGTACTTTAATGTGCAATACAAATAAACATTTGATAAAAACTCACATGCTGACTACCACTAATCTGGATCTAGACTATAAAATACTAAAGCAAAATCCTATCTTTAAAGTACCTACAGTAGAAACATGGACTGTTTCAGAAGAAAAGATGTCAGTTTCTGTCCACAAAGAAGAAGAGTATTCATATGTTACAGGTATGTACAAAACCAAAAATCTGTGCACCCAAATCAAAACAATCTCTCAATCCTTCTAGCCTTTCTTTTGATCAATTTTTATGTATGGCAAATTACATATTTAGACACATCTTATATTTGTCTTCCAGTATGCCTTGCTTCTTTTTGTTCATTGTGTGATATAACCTTAGTTTTCTTTAGCTTAATAGATAGCAATATTTCACCTATTTTATCTTAATATTGTTTAAATGCTTTTCTTTGAAGAGCCAACAGAACATGAGAAAACAGTTGAAGAAAGATTCTATGAAGCTGTTTACCCAATTGAAGGTAGATTGATTAAGGATGGGAGGCTAATCAATATTTAAGTTTGTTTGTGTGTTTGTTTGTTTGTTTTAATTTGAATCAAAATTTATTGTGAGATTTTCACATGCTGTTAGTTTTCTGGATTAAATTATTTTATGTATTAACATAAGTGTTTCAGTGACCATTGTGTACTGGACACACATAATATCTTCTTAAAGTTTTCCAGATTTACTATGGACATTGATATTTCCTGTCTCAAAGTTTAATATCTTTAAAATTCCTATTGTAGCACAAAGAGAAGTGGAGGAGGAGGAAGAAGTTGTTTCTACAGAACTGGAGATCCCTCATGTTGAAGGTGAATAAAGTCTTTGCATCATCATGTGCCCCATTTTTCTGGACTTTCTCATTACCTGTCTGTAATACTGTTTGCCAAAGAATAACATAAAAGAACTGAGATCTTTCCATTTCTCTATGGCTCTACTCTCAAAGGTTCAAGCCCTACTGCAATTCTGAATCTTATTATTCTTCATCACTACTTTAAATAACTCTTTTAATAGCTTTTTTGAGATGTACATATTGTATCTCTTTCATAGAACAGCAGGTTTTGATATATAGTGTTTGCTTATACACCACGTTAAAAGCAGCTACTGTGATTTACCAAGTATTTTAACTGTCTTCTAAATGACCACGACCTATCTTTTTTAAGTGCCTGAGGTACCAAAGAGGCATGTTCCAGAAGAAAGAAAGCCTATTCCTGTCCCTAAAAGAGAAGCTCCATCACCTAAAGGTATTTCTACTGCCCTAGTAAAAAAAAAGGAAAAAAGCAAAACTCAAACAAATTGTCTTTCATGGTATTATTTTTCCTGTTTTCTTAAATATTTATGAATTTACTGTCTATGTGTCTTATTGCATTATCTCCGTATGCATTATTTGATTTTGCATTGTCTCCCTTGCACACTTGCACTTTTTTAAATAACAGCTTACAGCTTGAATTTGTCTCAGCTTGAGCCCTTCTCTTTCCTAACAGTCTTGTGCTTATTCTTCATATTTGGGTTGTGTGGCTTTTGGAGGCAAGGGTGGTGTGTTTTTACTTCAGTAAAGTCAGATGGAAGGTGATAGTGTAGTGGTGGTAGCACTGGAGTTTTACTGTATCATAGTGTCTTTCTTGTGTAGTCCATACGTGTCCCAAAGGCTGTACTTTGTATTGTGTTGGTTTGCAGCGCTCAGCTCCTTGTCTGGGCACTGTGTTTGTTCTAGAAAACAATCTTGGATTACTGAAATTTGTCTGAGTGTTCCAAAAGCTAAAGATCTCTTACTTTGACAATGTTTTTCAAAGTGCCTGAAGTCCCTAAGAAACCTGTTCCAGAAAAGAAAGTTGCTGTTGCTAAAAAGGAGGTGGCTCCCCCAGCAAAAGGTACAGTATCTTTTGAATGTCGTGCTTTCCTAACTTCTATTCATTTCTCAGCCTAAGCATATGATAAATATAACCTTTCTGTACTTTCTTGGATGTCTGTTCTCATCTAAGACATTCAAAGGCCTTAGAAAGATTATTTAAAAGAATTTTAATACCTTTAGAGTTTCTGAAGTGCTAAAAAACCTGTGCCTGAAGCAAAAGCACATGTTCTTGTTCCCAAAGGAGAACATCTGCATGCCGGATATACTTACTGATGGAGTGTACATTACCTGTTGAATTTTATTTTCCCATTAGTCTGAATGTGATCATGTTTGTGTTTATGTATAAGTCTCTTCTTATGTATAATTCCATGTGCATATATGGGAGTTTTTAAGGCCGGGTAACATATTTGGGCAGCTCTTTCTTCACTTAAAAATCAGTCTTAAATAGTCTGACAATTTTCACGCAACTGGTTGGATTTTTTTTTCCCCAAACATATATTGCTCTTGTCTTGTTTCTTTCTATGTTAAATGTATGAATGTGTTATGTGGTGTGTCTTGATATTCTTATAAGTGGATTCATGAAATCTATAATGCTCCAATAAATCTCTGAAATACAGAATTCAGTTATCTTATATTTTATTTTTTTAAGTGCCAGAGGTGCCTAAGAAAGCTCCCCCAGAGAAAAAAATTGCTGTCCCAAAAAGAGAGGAAGCTCCAGCACCTAAAGGTACACTTAAATAAATAATGTTCTTTTCTTATTATCTTAAGCATCTTGTTTATGTGCAATTTTAGTTTTTATTGTGAAGTGAATCTGGTTTTATTTGTACTTCGGTTATGTTAGATATGTATCTTTTGTGTCAGTTTTGTGGATAAATGTACTGTAGGTGCAGTTTTAAAGCATCAGTTAATTTTAGCTGAGAATATTATTTTTAAAATCTTTGAAGTACCAGAAGTACCTAAGAAACTGCCTCCAGAAGAAAAAATACCATATGTTGCTGAAGTAAAAGCCCCCCCGCAAAAGGTTCATATAGCTCAGCATAATATCATTTACTGTTGTCTTTAGAACATTGCATTTATCTCAACTTTCTCAACTGTCATGTTTTGTAAACAAAACATATCCATAGGTAGTCTTTTTGAACAACACATTTCTCTTACATGATGCATTTGCCAGTTTTAACTTCAGAGGTTCTAAAACAAACACTTTTTTAAAGTGCCTGCAGTTCCTAAGAAACCTCCCCCTAAAGAGAAAGTATCTCCTGCTGTTCCTAAAAAAATTGAGGCTCCTCCAGCTAAAGGTATGCTTTCCTGTAGAATGCAAGAACATGCTATTTCTCGGCTTCTGTTTAGATGTTCTGTATTGTTATCAGTTGTTGATTTGTGCTTCCCCTGTGAATTCTGCTGTTCTGATTTAGTGACAGTGGATCATTACAGTATGTTGTATATGTTGTGCAATACTTATAACACTATTCTTTCTAAATATTGAATCTCTGTTACATGTTATGTGCTCAGAACCCTTAAGCAAATCTTTGGAAACTAAGATTTAGCATTTTGCAACCTTGCTTTCACAATGGAATTGGAAAAACATGCATTTAATATTATTATCTTTCAAAGTGTCTGAAATGCAAAAGAAAGCCACTTTTGAAGAAAGGGTGCTTATTACAGAAGAAAGAATATCTGTTGCCATTCCAGAGGAAGTCCCACTACCTGAAGGTACACTATAAACAGACACGAGTGAGAAACTTATGCTTTGTCTACAAGTCTGTTGTCCTAATACCAAGATCAAAATACACAAAAAATTGTGTTAGTTATCTTATATGAGTTTTGAATTAAGCATTTTACAAACTAGCAGGCAATTGCTTTTTGAGTGCCATTTGCCATTTCAGTCTCGGATGCCACAACAACAGGAATGGAAACTCTGCCACTGAATACAATGATCTTCAGATCAGGCTCACATAAAATCAGAGTAGCAAATATTAATGTGTCGTTCTGTTTAGACTCTTCTAATTAGGGCTGTAACCATTCACTGGTCATACTGCATAGTGTAGCCCTGCAGGTAACAGTCACTCTGCACTGTTAACGTCTCACTAGCTTTCAGTTCACATTCTCATACTCAGGGAAGATTCAGATCAGTTGTTTTAAGTTAGTATAATTCTGCATAATATCTGCTTCAAGGTAACTGAAATCAGCATTCTCTCTGGTTTTGTATCCCATTAATAACTATCCAGTCAAGACAATTTATATTTTCCATTACTCTGGCACAGTCACATTTGTTGATGTGCACACGCCAGGCTTTCCTTTCAGTTCTCGATCTATCCTTCTTGTCTTGTTCCTTTCCTTCTCACTTTCATATACTTGGATCAAGGAGCAACCTCTGATTCTTTGATTTGTTTCCTCCACCTCAGCTGTTATGATGGGGAAGCTGAGGCATTCTGATGAACTGACAGTTGACCCCTGAATGGTATTAGAGAGATACAAAACCATACAATAGGGTACATGGACAAAACATAATTTAGAGCAAATAATATATATATGTATGTGCACAGCACTTTCTGCATTGTATGCATATCTGTCATTGCCATATGGAGCTTGTAAGGATTGGTCTTCATCTTCTTCATCCATCAATTCCTCCTTCTCTCCATCCACCAAAAATACTAAAACTAATAATTTTCCTTAAAGAACCAACAGTTGAAGAATGGTCTGAAGAAGAACCAGAGGAGGTGTCTATTTCCATTCAGAGGGAAGAGATTTCTGAAGGTATGACAGCAATTCAGGAATACTAGGCAAAACAAAAAAGTAATTTTTGTGTTGGACCAAAAATAGTGCAGATTAATATCTACTTTAAGGAAATATTTACTGTTACATAAATGCATTTCATAACTTCTAAATTTTAATACTAAGAATATTTACAATTCCTATTACTTGCTTTTGAAAAATGTAGTAGTTAATCCTGTTGTGATACAGTGAAAATAATGAGGTATCTCTTGGATATTGAGATCTGTGAGCCCTTCTTTTTGTTTACAAAAATCCTCTGTTGGAAGTTTCTCTTCCACCAGGTTGCTTGAATGAAATAAAAGTCCTTCACACTATCATGGTGCTCTCTGGTTCCTCAGACGATTTCATCATAAAATGACTGTATTGTTTTCACTTGTAAGTTTATTGGCAGTAATATAATGCTGTGAAGGACAGCAACTAACACCGATTGACTCAATTTCTGTTAAAAGTGACACCACAGAAAGATTTTTCCAGGGTCAGCTTTAGTCAAGGAATTTTCTCAGTATTTGTGACAGAAGCTTTCTCAAAATGGACAAATTCCATCTGTAGTGAACTAGTGGACAATGGAATGGACTGAGCATTTCCAAATTCCACACAAATACAAGATGAGAGCTCAGTCCCTCAATTCCATTCAAGTTGCTTGAAATGTTTCCATTGGCCTCAGAGGGAGCAGGATGGCTTGAAAGTAGATTTTGTAATCCCAGAGGTGTCTATTAGTAACACACACTGCTTATTCTTGTCTTACAAATATTTTGTTGCTTACCAGAGCAACCATAAAGACAGTAATATACGTCAAACACTTAAGTATTTTTATATTTTACTCTTTTAAAGTGACTGAAGAAGAGTCTTACTACATAGAGGAGACGGTAACAGTTCCTAAAAGAGAGGAAGCTCCACCCACAAAAGGTGGGTTCTTTGCACTGCAACATGTTGGTTGTTTCATTACTCTTAACATTATATTGCCACTATATGTTTATGTCCATTTGTGGTTTTTTGTATTAAAGAAATGTGTTCATCTTATAGTGATGCTACACCTCTGTGTAAAACTATGTACTGTAATTTTTTTAAGTGCCTGAGAAGTACAGGAAAGTTGTCCCTGAACCAAAAGTCCCAGCTACTCCTAAGGAAGTTCCAGGAGTTAAAGGTATAAACAAGTTTCTCAGCTGCCTGATGTATCAAGGCAATTTTGGTTGTCTTACTGCCTTGCTTGTACGTGTTGACATGAGTAGTGTCTGCTTACAGTGGTGAGTGCTTGTCTCAAATTCCAGCTTGTACTTTGAAAATTGTTGTTTCTTGTACTATGAAAATGACTGCGCTAACTTGGTACAACACATTGCAAAGTAGTAGCCAATTGCAAATATTACACCTTAATATTCTTTCTCATCTTCCTTCTCATCTTACTCATTTTTCTAAAGTTCCTGAAGTTTGTAAGAAAGCAGTCCCTAAAGAGAAAGTACCTGTCCCTGTGTCTAAAAAAATTGTGGCTCCACCAGCAAAAGGTATACTAGTGGTTTGTTCCTGTTGCAAAAAAAAAAAATGCTTTTTTTGCTGTATTCCATCTTTAACATATTTGCATGTTGATACAAAATATATCTCCATTTCAAATGTCTTCAACCTTAAACATGTACTTATGTTTGTTTGTCTACCATGACACCTGTGACCTGTGCTGTCTTGAGGAGATTTATGTTATTTCATCTTCTGTCTTATGCCCGTTGATGAAATCAATCAAATTTTCTAAAGTTGCACAATCTCTTTTAAGAACCTACAGAAGAACAGGTGCCTTCTTTTGAGATAGAAATTGAAGAACCTGCGGCAACCAAAGGTAAACAGAATATTACTATCACAGACATTTTTGAGTTTGGCCTAGCAGGATTTGTGTTTAGGCATTTTACTTTAATACAGTTTTGTTTGTTAGTATCTGTAACCTTTGTCTGGATCTTTGTCTTTTGACCATTTACTCATTTTTGTGCTGTGGCTGTAAAGTGCTCCCTCCTGCAGGGTCTCATTTTTGTTGCTGTTGAAATTCCCTTAGACTTTCTTTTTAAACAATCAGAATAAGTAGAAGAAACTTACATATACCTGTATGTCAAATATTGCAATTAAATACTCTTACACATTATTTTTAAGTGACTGAAGTGCACAGGAAAATCATCACAGAAGAAAAAGTTGCAGTTGCTAGAAAAGAGGAGGCTCCACCCAAAAAAGGTATATGATTTTTCAGAGTTACACAGAAGAAGTCTTGTTTCAGAGTAGTGGTTTATCTTTGTGTCTAGTTACCTAACAAGAGCTGTTTTGTTCAGTGTTTGCTGTCTTCTTTTCTTTTTTTTTACTTGACGAAATGTCAAGTCTCTGCATTTTTGTTTTGTCATCTGATTATGCTCATAATATCTGTGATTAATTCAGCATCATTTAAGATAAACTTTTTTTAAAAAATGCCAGCAGTGCCCAAGAAACCTGTGCCAGAAGACAAAGCACCTGTTCCAATTTCACGAAAAGTGGCAGCTCCACCAGCTAAAGGTATACAAGTTCTTCTGAAAGTAGAGATGTCTCCTCAATGTTAGGTGTTCATGTGCATCATGCTCACAGTGTGCCTGGTTAATCAAATCTGTCTCTCCTGATTTGATTATAAATGAAAAGACTTTTGTCTTCTCCCCTGGAAAGAATGCAGGGGGTGGCAGAGAATAGTCATGCACCTGCATTCCTTGCATTGTCTAGCTACTGTTTAACTTCATTGATCACTGGGTGCTTTATTTACTCAGTGAAGAAGTTAAATAAATTTGAACATATTTATAAAAAAATTACCAGTGTTTTAAAACATTGTCAATATTCAGTGAAGGGTCTCAAAATTGCAAATGTGTCCTCTGTTTCTGTGCTTTCCTTGTGTTGAAAAGTGATTTTTTTATGTGCCTCGTTTGTGTGGTGTTATGTGGTTTAATTGCGTTTCTGAAGAGTCTGAAGGCAAAGTATTTACATCTTACTTTCATCTCAATCATTCCATCTTCCTTCACAGTATGTGAATATTCTGTTTCGTTTTGATTTGTTTTGGTCTATATATCTGTTACTCTAACATCATATGTATTATACTAGTATGTATTATTTTAATATTTAACTGTATTTCTGCTGTTACTAAAACAGTGTTTCAAAGTGTCTAAGTTATCAGAAGAATTTATTTCTGCAACCCGCCAAATTAGTGTTATTCAAAATACTTAATGCCAACCAAGCTACTGTGCTTTAAAGCTTCAACTGGTCATTTTCTCAGTGAATTTACATCTTTATGTTTGCATGTCTTGTGTGATTGTTGTGTTTATTATATTTTCTATGTAATAGTGTACTATTTTTCTTTTCTATAAACTTCAGAAAGTGTGTGATTTCTTTTAGAATTCAGTATTCTTAAAATTACTATCTTTAAAGTGCCAGAAGTGCAGAAGAAAATTACCAGAGAAGAAAGAGTATCCATTGCTGTTCCAAAAAGAAAAGTGTCTCCACCACCAGAAGGTACTCCTGCCCATGGATTAATCTATGAGCATATTGTCTTCATGCAATACTGCCAGAATTTCAAGTCTACTGATCTGGCACCTTTTTTGAGGTTCAAATTTAGAATCACAGAATCATTTAAATTGGAAAAGACCATTGAGTCCTATTGTTAACTGAACACTACCAAGTCTATCAGTATGGTCTACCACAATCCCAAGGGAACCTGTAGAAGCCTTTGAGAAACACTGCAGACATTTTCACCAATTACTCTGGGTATGGGAGGTGTCAGGAAATAATAATGATTTGTCTAAGAAACTCCCAATGGGATATTTTTTATTGTACATGATATTGCACCAGAGCTAAAAATATTAACGTTAGACTCTGTCTTTGAAGTACCAACAGAAGAAGAACACTGGGCTATGTCAGAGGAAGTATCCATTTCTCTCCATACAGAAAAGGAGATTTCATACACAGGTATGAAGACTGAAGAGATTCTGTGTCCAAATTTGCATCTTGTCACCTTCTTAAAAAAAAAAAAAAAAAAAAAAAAGAACAAAACAAAAAATCACGTCCTTTTCTTATTGCCTGTTTAGCATGAAAGTGAAACTTGTAGACTAGCACAAGACAGGATTCCATTGTCATAAAATGCTTAATTCTTTCCCTTTTTCTTACTGTTGCTGTCACAGTAGAAGCCCAACAATTTCACTAGGTCCTCCTTTACAAATCTTGCCACATGTCTGACCATTGGGTGGAAACAGGACAGCCCTTTTTTCTGAAAACAAAGCCTGTCCTTCCCTATTCTGTAAAAGCAATTCCTCGCCTGAAGGTCAAATAAAAAAATCTTTAGCATTACTGTTGCCTACATGGCTGAAACACTTAGCACAACCATATGTAATGGGTCTGCCTGCTCAAGGGCTTTGAACAAAGTCCACAGCCTTTAAAGGAAATTCATTGCTTTTTCACTTTTGGAGGCAATTTATTGATTTGTGAAAAATGACCCACGAGATAGCCCACTCTTACTGCTTGTAGACCTGCTACTGTTGATAAACAACATTATCATATCCATATCATGAAAGATTGATACAATCAAATCAGTGTGAAGTAAAATAATCTGTTTAGTCTCTCAGGGGTAGACAAGCATATCACAGGTAGAGAATCTTTGACTGGTTCTCTGTAAGACAGGTGTAATATACCAGCTGGTTTGGAAATAAAAAAGATCAAAGCAGAAGGACATGAAATGCAATGGTTCTCCTATAAGACACAAAACAGATGTGTTTTAGCTGAAACCAAAGAATCCAGAGGAACCTGAGCTTTCTGAAAAGTGCACTCATGCACAATGAAGTTTTTGTTATCAAATCCACCAAAGTTACCAGTTCCAATCAGTTTTGGTTTAAGATTTCAAGTGCAGATGTAGCTGGCACTTTTAATTAAATATCAAGCAGGACTTTGCCAGAAAATACTTTAAGAGCTAGTCAGTCTTCACATTGCCCCAAAATAACACCGACTTAGCCAGTGTCAAGACTTGTGGCATCTCATCTATGCTCATTGTAGCTTGTCACGGAGAAAGCATCTGGAAATTCTCAAATCTGGCCAGAAATCTTAAGATGGCCAGAAAAAATCTCCAATTTGTTAAGAACATGTCAAATTTATCCTCTAACTTGACACACCTCCCAGCTGTTAAAATGCCAGGGTAATTTTTGTGCATTTTCCAGCTATATGGACAACTGCCTCAAAGACAAGACCCATGCACTTCTGTAAAAGAGAATATGCTGCTTGAACACAGCATGCATTCCTTCCTAAATAAATCTTAAATACTAAACATACCCACACCTTAATCTTCTGGAATTTTTTTTGCTTTTGGAGGGAATGGCTCCTTGCCATGCCTGAACAAACAAGTCGCTTCATAAAGTAATTGACAGAAGAGGGAAAATACCTACTTCACTGAGCAATTCATTCTTTAGCCTTTAAGACCAGAGCTCTTCTCTATTGTTAGTCACTCTGGAAGTTTTTCTCCACATGCTCCCTCAACCTCATCTAGAGTTTCCTATGCAGATCTTTTGTTGCCAGTGACTGAGGACTCTTATTCCATTCCTGAGGTAGTGCAAAGTGTCACTGCTGTGGAGAGGGGCTGCTACGGTGGACAGCAAGATTTAGTGATTCTGTAATTGGATGAATTTGGATTTTATGTTCTGGTCAGCAGCAGGTTTAGCTCCACTGTTGGCAGCAGTGGATGAAGCAGGAATCGTATCAGCTGCTTATATTGGTATCTTGAAAATTTTGTTCTTTCTTAATTGAAAAGTAGCCTAATTACATGTCCAGTGTCAATAAGCACACGTGTCTTTTACATGTCAGATATGTATTTGTAAGATACCTTTTTCTCTTTCTTGCCAAGAATATTTTTGCTTTTTAAACATTACATCTAAAACTTCTTAAATGTAATTGTAATGTGTCTTTTAAGTGCCTGATGCACCAGAGAGGGCTGTCATTGAAGAAAGAGTACCAATTTATCCTCCTAAAAAAATGGCAAGACCACCAGCCAAAGGTATACTGGATAGAGTATTGAACTATGGTATAAATGTTTTTTGTCTTGTATGTTCCATGTAAAGTGTGCACTGATTTGTGTTCTATGAATGTTCTTCCTTTGGTTGATTCTTAATTGAAAATGCCTTGTGATCCTTGTTATAAGTAAGATCTATGTGCTAAATTTTAAGATTCTTTTAATTGGTATCTTTTTAAGTGCCCGAAGTACGCAAGACAGTTGTCCGAAAAGAAAAAGCATATGTTGAAGTTCCTCAATATGAAGAGGAAGAAGAGATTCCAAAATATGAAGAGGAAGAAACCACCAGGTATGAGAAGGAAGTAATCCATTACAAGGAAGAAGTTCATTATGAAGAAGTTAGTCACTATGAGGAAGAAGCTCCTCAGTATGAAGAGGAAGAAGTTGCACATTATGAAGAAGAAGCTGCTTATTACGAAGAGGAAGTTGCTGAATATGAGGAGGAAGAGTTGGAAGTTCCTCAGTATGAAGAGGAGGCTCCCCTACCAGTTAAAGGTATACTTTAGGGTTTGTGTGAGAAATAGTAGTATCTTTTCATTCTGTTAAAATATCAAAGCTTTCTTTTAAAATGTTCTGGTGTGCTTTGCAGTGTGCATTTTTTCAAGATGTTTATTGGTTAGTATATAGTGTAGAAAAACTGTGATGACTCTACATCCACTCTTTACTAGTACCTCTATAAATTTATGTGTTCCATGTCATACATGTTCGTTCCTCTTTCATAAGAACAACTTTTCAGTAAGAAAATTCAGCTGAGCTTGATTTCATCCTCATATGAAATCCAATTTATCTATCAGACTGTCCTTGAAGTACTTAGAAATGCTTACATGAAGTCTGCAATCACAGACAAATAATATATTTATCTAGAAAATAGATAGAGTACTTGAAAATAAGTGATTGAAGAACACAAGTCACATTAAATTCCTCTCAGAAATCTTGGAAAACCCTGTGGTTGGTGTTTATTCCTGTCCTAAAGGGAATAATATATTTGCATGAAAAAGAAAGATACAGAAGTTTTATTAGATATCTATATTTAAATACTCTTAGTTTTAGGATTTTTCTTAGGACTAATTTTTATGCTGCTGGTATAAATTTTCTACATTGTTTGTAGAGGATGAACATAATATTCACTACTTAGGAGAATTAGGTCATTCCAAGACCTTGATGCATCATACTATAAGGATATAAATCATCTATATCTGATTTTCCAAAATTAGATAATCATCCAAGAGTACTTAAAAATGTATCCTTTCCAGTCCTGATCCAAATCATTTCATAGTGTCTTTTCCCCCCAAAGAGGTTCAGAAATTCTTTTGACTAACTAGTGACTGCCAAAACTATATTTAACCCTGTTTGCAGTAGAATTTTGACATATTGGTTAGCATATTTTTCATAGTTGAGAAAAGATGAGGCTGCACACTGCAAAAGCCAGGAAGATTATTGTTGGCTAAAGTGTCCTTTGACTAGTCAGAGTAGCTGTGTTTAATTCACTCCAAGCTTTCCTCAGTGTGCTCAGGGCCAGTGTAAAACAAGGCCTGTCATTGTAAAACTTCTATGGATATTTCTGGGTTTGGAGTACAGAAAGAAGCTTACATATGTTTTAGTTGAAACCTTTGCTTCACTACAGTTAAAGGGAAAGTCTATTGATTTCAGAAGAGTTAAGGTTGTTTTTTTTAAACATTTCATTTACCCAACAGATTTGGTATAAACTGCTGGACACTTAAAGTGTGTCCATAGTTCTGTGCTTGAAGTGAGTCAGCTGATAAACTAAACGTGCTTGTTTTTTTGCATGTAGAAAGCTCTTGGAAATTTTTGACAAAGAAAATGTAACCAGCAGTTTATATTTAAGACATATGCAATATTAATATGAGATGCAACCTATTAAATGCCTGAATGGCACTGGGATCATAGTTCCAGGGAAAAATATGGAAAAATAGTAAAGCCGCTAAATAACTAATACAGACATTCAGTAATTGTTTATTATAATGTTTGTAATAAATATCAGAGAATTGGAGGAAAAAAATTGTATTTTTGCAAATTTCCCAGCGTGGCACTTTATAATCTTCTTTAATAGCTGGTTCTACAAAGTCAAACTCCGTCTTAATCTTCTGATCAGCAAAAAAGCCCTGGAAGTTAAAAACACTTTTATTGATGGCATCAGTGTCCTATTTTATTTTGCCTTAACAATGAAATCCTGTTAAATCAGAGCTGTGTGTTTTGAGTATGTATTTATATGTTTGCTTGCACTTTATGTTCCCCCTGTTATAGAAGTAAATACCTAAAACATTAATGGTATCTTTCAAGTGCCTGAGGTTCCCAAGAGGCCTGTTCCAGAGGAAAAAGTACCTATTATGAAGAAAAAAGAACCTCCTCCAGCAAAAGGTATATATCATCTCTTTATGTTAGCAGACATTCCCTGAATATGTAATTCACTTTTTTTTTTTTTACACATCTTAATTGATTACCTTTTTCTGCTCTTTTTGGAGGGGGCTCTTCATGTGAAATATTTGTGTTGCTGTCCTTTTTGTTTCTTTGCTGTTTTGAGTAGCTTGTGGTTTATTTTTTTAACCAAAATGATGTTTTTTAAAAGTGCCCGAGGTGCCAAAGAAAACTGTACCTGAAAAGAAAGTCCAAGTGCCGAAGAAGGAAGCTCCCCCAGCTAAAGGTATATGCACTTGTAATTATCTATGATCAGAAAAATTTTCTAAGAGTTCTTTTTTCTTCTCACTTTTTTTTAAAAACTAGGACAGTAAAAGATGTTTTACTCTTAAGAATTGTGGTTCTTTTTGTTTGTGTTTAATTGTTTAGTGTGACTGGATTGTACGTCACATTGTTTAAGATTCTCGTGCCAAGCTCAATTTTCAATAATATCTTACTAAGTTCCAGAAGTGCCAAAGAAACCTGTGCCAGATGAGAAGATTCCCGTTCCTGTACCAAAAAAGAAGGAAGTCCCACCAGCCAAAGGTATATCAGCTCTTGATTGAATGTGTTAAAAAAATATTTTAAAAGTCAGTCTTTGTTCACCTTTCCTCTTATAATGTAGAGCGAAGAAAGTTTTCTAGTCTTGACAATTCTTTGTCATTCCACTTTATTGATTCATATCAACGTTCTTTACCTTATGGTTCAACAATGAAATTCTTAAGCTACGATAATATTTTTTCAAGTGCCTGAAGTACCAAAGAAACCTGTGCAAGAAGAGAAGGTACTTGTCCCAGTGCCTAAAAAGGTGGAAGAGCCTCCACCGGCCAAAGGTACACCAGTTTCTGGTCAAATTGTGTGCTTCTGGTTTTGTCCCTTCAGCTTTAGGGGTCTGCCAGTAACAACCCCATTCCTTGGCCCGGCGTGTTGGAGCCACACTGACCTGTGTTTGATCAGGACACTCTTGTGGCCGTGTCTGTCAGTCGTGGGTGCTGCACTTGGTCTGTGCTTTGAAAATGTCTGTGTTTGTGTATAGCATTGTCTCTGTCTTTTGGATCTTATAGTTCTAAATAATTTTAAAGGATCAGCTGTTTCAAAAATAGATGCTTCAAAAGAGAAACAATGTGACTAAACAGGCAGATCTACCCTTTAGCCTCACTACCACAATTTGTGATGCCGTAGTCTGTGTGTGTTTGTGAGTTTGCATCTGTGCATAAATCTGTGGGTAATGTTAACTCTCATACACAGTTAGATTTTACCATATTTGCGTGGTTATCTTATCGTTTTATCATGTCTTATGTTATATTGAACATTAATTCCTTAAATAAAAATGTCTTTTAAGTGCCTGAGGTTCCCAAGAAAGTTCCAGAAAAGACAGTTCCTGCCCCTGTCCGTAAAAAGCCAGAACCTCCACCAGCCAAAGGTATTGATTCTTATAACTGAACATGCAGATGATGCTTCTTATTGTTTCCTTATGTTTGTTTTTAGAATTTAATTGAAGCATAGTAGCAGTTTGTGACAAATGTACTTGCTAAGTTGTACTCTTTAGCTTCTGTGTAAGTTGTCTCTCACTTTCTGATGTTGTGTCTAAGTTTTCCACAATTAAACACTATCTTTAAAGTGCCGGAAATACCAAGACCTCCCAGGGAAGAGGTACCTAGTTTTGTTCCTGAAGAAGAAGAGGAAGAGGAAAATATTCCAGAGATACCAGCAAGAGGTACATCACTCCTTCTTGAAAACTATGAGAGCTGTGTTCAATTCATTAAGATCTTCATCTCCATTCATTGTTTTAAGCTTGGTATAAACCTTAATTAACCTTCTGAGGGGAGCTTTCCTGTTCTTCTTGGTCTGTGTGCTTTTGTTCTGTGGTTTCAGTAGTTTTGTGTAGTAGTTCACACTTTCAGTAGTTCTGAAAGCAATTAAAAATTTCTTATCAAAACAATATCTTTAAAGTGCCAGAGGTTCCCAAGAGAGCTGTCCCAGAAGAAAAAGTACCTGTTGCAGTTCCTAAAGTAAAGAAAATTCCACCATCTAAAGGTATATCACGTTGTGTTGTATGCAGACAATTATTCTCCCTCTTATTTTCATGTTTCAGTGGAACTTGAGAACGAATTAAAAAATTAATTTTAGTTAAAATTAATTCATTTTAAAATTAATTTTAGTTAAAATTCATAAATTTTAACTAATTTTAAAATTAATTTAAATTTGGTTTAAACAAAAAACAAAATAGCTGAAATAAAAGGTTGTTTTTACCTGGAAATTCTTCAATTCAGGGAGATCACTCTTACATGTTCCTTGAGAGTATGCTAAATTCTCAAGGTTTTAAGCCAAACTTATGCAAAAGTAAAATCAACTCACAACTAACCATACAAATAAGCAGATGATATACCCTAAATGTGAAATTCAAAGGCCACCATCTGGTGCCGAGCAAATTCTACCTCAGCAGCTGGAAGGTTTTTATGTAAAAAAATCCCCTAGATGCTAATAATCTTCCTTAACCTCTGTTCTGTAGAGTAACTTACTAATATTTTCTGTTTGCAACAACACTGAAATTAAAAATTGGGCAAAAAGAGCTCATCCTCATATAAACCTCGTAACCCAATTGCACATTGCTGTGAAAAATACCCAGAAGAGTTTCCTCTATTTTTATTACTATTTAATTACTGTTGTTACTTTAAAATTGCTGTCCCTGTTTTATGTTACAAATTTTTTGTGTGATGTTGTGAAAGTAAAGTTCTTAAAATAATATCTTTAAAGTGCCTGAGGTGGCAAAGAAAGTTGTGTCTGAAGAAAAGGTTCCCATTTTTGTTCCTGAGGAAGAAGGAGAGGAAATTATTCCAGAGGAAACTGTACCAAGAAAAGGTACACGATCTTTTCTTGCAAGTTACTTGCAACATCTTTTGTGTTCATTAAAATTCCTCTTTATTTCTTATGCCAAGTTTTATGTAAATCTTAACAATCTTTTGGGGGGAGTTTGTGCACTGTTTCATGTTTTTACCTTGTTTCATGTTTTTTATGTTTTTACTGCTCTGAAAGCAATTTTAAAATGTGTTTGCAAAATAATATCTTTAAAGAGCCAGAGATTCCTAAGAAACCTGTTCCAAAAGAAAAAATACCTGTACCCATTCCCGAGAAACTGGAGCTTCCTCCAGCAAAAGGTACATAAATGAATCCTTAGGAAAACAATGTGCTGTTATTCTCATTCAGTGTCTCCATCTAGTTTATTTTCTTTGTTTGTTTGTTATTTATGTTATTGTTATGTTATGTTATGTTAGTTTTGTGTCCCTGCTGCCTTTCTGTATTGATGTCTCAGAGTGCCTGTCAAATTCCTAGCAAAAAATAAGCTCTGGAATGATTTTACTTCTAGAAGTATGCCTGTGGATGTAAAGTGTCTTTTGTTTTAATCTCTGTATCATCTTTAAAAAATATATTCTGCAGATCAGTTCTTATGTCATTATGTCTGGTTTGTGTGTGTTTTCTGTTCTCTTTCTCATACCACTGGTGGATGACATTCTTAAAATAAAATGTCTTTAAAGTGCCTGAGATGCCTAAGAAACCCATTCCTGAAGTAAAAGAACCTGTTCCTAAAAAGGTGCCAGCTCCATCAGCCAAAGGTATTGCAGTTTGTCAATGCTGTTGTTGTTACCTGATAATATTCTTCATACAAGTTGAGTTTAGCAAGGGACGTTTTCGTATCTCTGTCTTGTAGTACATTTGTCATGACACTGTTTGTTTGGTTGGTTTTGTTTGTTTGAGTCTCTGTTCTGTTGTTCGTAAGCTTCTGGCTTTGTGTCTATTTATAAATTATGCAAAAGAACACTGAAGTCAGGTCCTATCTTTAAAGTAACCAAGATGACTAAGAAGGTTACTGCTGAAGAGAAGGTGCTTGTTGCTCCCCCTGAAAAAGTGGAGGTTCCAGCTGCAAAAGGTATATGTACTCTTTATAATTAATATTTGTGCTAAAAATACTCTTGATCTTCTTCTTTTTAACTTTTGTCTCTGTTGTACGAGATTTCTATATGAATTCATGTTAAAACTCTTCATTTTCAATGTTTGCATTGTAGAACCATAAAGCTCTGTTTCTCCTGCTTTTTTATGTGTACTGCTCTAAGGTTGTTTGGTTTTTTTAAATTCCTAAACGAAATCTGTATCTTTAAAGTCACGGAGGTGCGTAAAAGAGCTGAAGAGAAAGTGCCAGCTGTTGTGCCCAAACCCAAAGAACCAACACCAACTAAAGGTACAAATGTATTTCTTCTCATTTCTCCCAAAGATTTGTTTTTCTTCCTCATTCTAAAATCTTTTATAATATATATATTGTTTCAGAAGAATGGTTTTATAATTTAATGTAACTTATGCTTGTGATTATCGTGTACATTTTCTTTTCTTTGTGAATTGTCTTGACTAACTGCAAAAAAAGAAAAAAAAATTAAAACATTTGTCAGGTAGTAACAATAATACTATTTCTAAAGTGCCCGAAGTATCCAAGAAACTTGTCCGGAAAGAAAAAGTCTCTGTTGCTGCTCCTGCAGTGGAGAAGTATGAATACACCTACGAAGAGTATGAGAAGTATGAGACATACGAAAGCATTGAGGAGTTCGAGCAGGTTCAGGAAGCTGAAGAAATTGAGGCGTATGAGGAACCTGAAGAACCTGAGGGATACAAGGAGATTCAGGAACAGGAATATGAAGAGGAGGCTGAGGAGAAAGATGTCTATGAAGAGTATGAGTTTAAGGCAAAGGAAGAGATCTCTGAGAAGTATGAGGAGGTATATGAGGAGGCTTACGAAGTCCGACCAGCAGTAGGTAAATCAAGTAATGATTTCTTTGCTCTTATGGTGTGTTGAGTTTCCAGTTACTGCTTAAGCCTCCTTTGGGTGTTTATTTATATTTTGCCTTGTTTGTAGCCCTACGTCTGTCTGTTGCTGGTAATGATAAATCAGTTCAAAGATTGTTTCTATCCTATTCCCTCTTAAGGAATTCTTCCCGTCAGAGTGAAATGAGAGGGTTCTCCATCTGACTGCCCAAGACTGAGTTAGTGTAGATACGCCACAGGCAGAGAAATTGGTAGTTTTCTGATGTAGTTCAGCTTCAACCTGAATTAATTTTTTTTTGCATTAATATTTGATTCTTTTGCCCAGTTGAGCTCCTCTGAGTTACAGAGACGTTGGAGCTCATGTAGAACCTTCCTTCCCACCATTTAAATTTATCATCCCTCATGCCAAACAGAAAGTGCATCTGCAATGCACCAAAAAGATGTATGCTGATATTCCTTAGTTCCATTGCTCTGGAATTCTGAGGTTATGTTTCAACTTTTTTTTCTGCATAAATTATGAGAAGGTTTCTCTACAAATGAGCAACTGCTCTGCTTGTTTTCTTTATATCTGTTGTAATTCCTCATAAATAACTTACAATCCATAATGAAATGTTTTTTAAAGTGCCTGAGTTGCCCAAAAGACCTTTGCCAGAAGAAAAAGTACCTGTTCCTAAAAGAGGAGCTCCACCAGCTAAAGGTACATCAACTATTAGATAAAGCTGAAAACACAGCCTTCTGCTTGAGTCTCTGCCAAATCCAGTCATTAACCTATTTCAATTTGGCTGCTGGACCCTTAACTTTCTTTCACAAACAGTCAAACACAGTTAAGTTACTAAAAATAAAAAGGAGTGAGGATAGGACCTTAATGTAATTTCTGCCATCACAATATGTGACATTCTATAGCTAATCACTGAAACTCTGGTTTCCTGCAGAATTCTGAAAAACTAGAACTTTCTTGAACCTAATGATGTGCTGGAGTGTATGCAATCTAAAGAGGTGTTCTCTCTAGCAGGGTCTACAAAACATAAGTGTCATGAATAGCAATTGTCAGTGGATGCTGGTAGAGTTACTGCACTAGTCCAGAGTTTTGTAACTTTCTGTTCATAGCACTCAATTGGCCAGATATTCATTTTGTGCTAACTTTTTATAGTTGTTTCTCATATGAATTGTCAGAATTAAGTCAGTGGGGAAAAGTGGACTTGTTTGCTTGTTTGTTTTCACAGAAGGGCTGGGACTTAGTTGATAGAAAATTAAAACCTTACCGTATTCCCAGCTGCCATTAATTACAGCTGATAATTCATGAAACCTCATTGTTAAGGATTATTCTAGCCAAAAATTAACCCAACAAGAGCAGTGTTTTTGTTTCACTGAATGCCAAATCTCTAGCTGTGTGAATCCAAGCAAAATAGTCCAGACAGGTGGCCTATTTTGTATTATATACATGGATATATGTATTATATATATATATGTGTGTGTGTGTGTGTTTTGCTAAGCTTTCCAACTCTTTGCATTGCTTGCTTTTTGTTTAACTTCTATTCTTATGTAATATTCATACTGCAAACATTCTTTAAAACCCACCAATGTCTTTAAAGTGCCAGCAGTGCCAAAGAAACCTGTTCCAAAAGAAAAAGTGCCACCTGCTGTTCCTAAAAAGGAGACAACTCCAGCAGCTAAAGGTATACTTCTTCTGCATTGTCCTCATGGTATATGAACTCTAATTCCAGTCTTTTGTCCTCATTATTTGTTGAGAAATGTCCCTCTGTTTTGTCCCCAGAGTATTCTTTTTCATCTCTTTGTGACTGTATATTTTTTGCCTGTTGTTTTCAAGTCATTTGTTGAAAACATGTGAGAGTCACTTTAAAAAATGTGTGGTTTTTCATTAAGCTGCACATGAAAGTAGTTCAGAAGGAAATAATATTTTTAATTCTTCTGAAAAGGAATCTTTCAAGAATATATATTTTTAACATGTTATTCTCCTGTCTAATCTTCAGAATTAACATCAATGTTCTTTCGGGAAGTATTTCATTCTTTCATGTTTCAAGACTCTTCCTTGTTAGATTTCCTCTTCTTCTTTCTAACTTCTTCCAAATGGCTTTGAAAGCCCTAAAAGTAAATTATATCTTAAAGGGCCAGATGTTCTCAAAAGAGCTGTCCCTGAAGAAAAGAAACCTACACGTACACCTGAAATAGAAGCTCCACCGAAGAAAGGTAAAGGAGCCTTTGATATGAGATTTTATGGAAAGGAAATAGTTGTGCCATTTTTCCCAGCTAACATCTTTTACAATGATTGTCATGTCCTTTACACCACTGCAAGAGTACCCAGTCTCTAAGTAGAGATTCAGCTCTTGATGATAAACCAGAAACTGTGAGGCAAATATTTCAAACATGTGCTAGACAGTAAATCATTGAATTATGAATACAGATATGCTGAGGAGGTATTTCTGGCTACATTATTATGTAAACCTTCAGTGCTTTTATATTTGTAATACATAGTTGTGAATGTGGTTTAAACTGGGGTCTTGAAACCAATACATGGGTCATGAAATTGGTGAAGAAGTAACAGGGCAAGAGCCAGCAAGTTAAAGACATTAAAGCTGTTACTCCTATCAGAAGGAAAATCACAACACTGTGAGGAAAGAAACTGCAGTGAGGAAAGAAAATGCTCTTTGAGCAGAAATTCTAATTTTTTTCACATAATTCATTGTTCCAGCAAGACAATTCTAGAACTGTATCATATTTCATTGTCAAAAAGGCATGGTATTCACGACCTCAGAGTGACTTGGTTTTTTGGGTTTATTTCTCTTTGGAATATTAAAAATGGGAAATTATTTTGAGGTTACTAAAAGAAAGCTATTATCTTTGAAGTTCCTGAGTTTCATAAGAGAGCTGTCCTTGAAGAGAAAGTATCCACCATTATTCCTAGAGAAGAGGAGCCTCCTTTCTTTGAAGGTACATCAGTGGCAGATCTACCAAACAGTAAATTGCAGAGAACATATCAATTCATGCTCTAGAGTGTTCTGTAAAATATGAGATATTTTCAATTAATTTTTAAAATTGTTTAGAAGTAACTTACATCCATGTGTTTTAAGCCATTTCTCTCCCCAAATTTAGATGTAGTTCAGCATTTTATGTATTTAAAATATTAAACAATTTAGAAATGGAGTTTAGCATTCTAAAAATGCTAAACTTTTCACCTCTGATAATGTGAGAAATAAATGTAAATTAGAGAGAAATTAAGTTTCTGATCCAGGAAACACTTTAGTCACAGTGGAGCAAAGAAATGAACTCAAGTAGACCATGGTTTAAGAGGCATCCTGAGCAATAACTAATTTTTGAGCTGGGATAGAGAGAGTTAACTCCAAATGAGGATATATGAGATTCAGTTACAAATTCTATCTAATACACTGAGCTAAGTAACTAGAAAATAAAATTAAATATTTCTGTAAACATGTATTTTACTGATTGGGAACGGTCACATCTAGCAGGCTGAGGTAAATGATTAGGTTGAACTTATGTTCAAACAGCTCTTTGTCCATATGCATGTCTGCATTTTTGCATTATAAGTTGTCTTTCTACTCTTGTCTTGTAATTAATATTAAAATACGTAAAATAAACTAATATCTTTAAAGAACCCGAAGTTTATGAAGAAGTTCCAACAGAAGAAGAGGTCCCTTTTATTATTCCTAGAGAACCAGAAGCTCTGCCAGCTAAAGGTACACCAGCTCTTCAAGCAATCTGTAAAGCAGCACGTTGCCTACGAATGATTATCCATCTTCATCATCCCATCTGTGTGCTAATCTGTCATTGGATGTGTTCATTCTCATGTTTCCTCAGACGCTGTGTGTCTGTCATTGCTTCTTTGTTACTTACCCTTTGTGTATTATAACGCTCTTTAAAATGTGTAATCTCTTTGAAGCGCCTGCAGTGACAAAGAAAACTGTCCCAGTTAAGAAAATCCCTGCTGCTGTACCTGCAGAAGAAACTCCTCCAGCTAAAGGTACAAGTCCTCCAAAGGGATTTTCTCTAACCTCTTTCAAAAGTGAGGTACCAAGTGAGAAACCCAACACAACTAGGTGCCACAGACACCTTAGAGTTCTTAGTTTTGTTTTTGTTAGCAGCTGCTCAAACAGATTGATAGATTCAATCAAGAATTTAAATTTTAGAAAGGCTAAATTAGACAAAGTAATTTAGTAGACAGGAGATTCATTAGCAGAGCCAGGGATTAGCCTTATATTTTTTTGACTTCATGTCTCATGTTCTATTTCCTAAAATACTTTCTCTGACAATACATTAGAAAACAATCTAAAAGGCTGTGGCAGAAGCTTGTTTGCAGAAGGACTCTTTGCAGTCTTATCAGGGACTTTAAGGAAGTCAAGATTAAGGTAATCCTTTAAACCAGGACAAAATACAGAGCCACTAAAGTTTTTTCATAGAAACATAATTTTATAATAAAATTCCAGCACTAGAGAACCCTATAGATTTTGGAAGCATAATAATTAGTTACTTGCACTGGAGTTTTGTCTTGCTTTTATGGGTAATTTTGAAATTTCAAAAAATAAACCCCTTCCAATTGCCAAAATTCCTAAAAAACAAAGAAACCCAAATCAAATCAAACAAAAGAACCAACACCCCCTCGCCCATTCAAGCAAACAAAAAACCCCACCAAAACCCCCCAACAAAAACAAACACCCCTTCCCCCCAAAAAAAACCACAAGAAAAACAAACATACAAATAAAAAACCCTACTATCTTCTCAGGGAAGAACATATTCAGACTTGTAAGTGTTAGGAGTTAGAAAAACAATGAACTCCATCTTAGAGCATATTTTTCATATTGTTCTAGTAGAATTTTTTATTGTTTTAGAAAACTGTATTACGTATTTCATAGTGCAAATTTCTAAAAAAAACCCCATATTTTTAAGTTCCTGGAGTACCAAAGAAAGCTGTCCACAAAGAAAAAATACCTCCTGCTCTGCCTAAAGAAGAACCTTCACACTTTACAGGTACAAGAAATTTTGAGTGGCATTTGAAGGCTAAAAATGTTTTCATTCATAGCTTTTTTATTATTATGAGAGCTTTCTGTTTATCATGAACGAAGGTTTACTTAGCAGCTTTGGTTAGTTGCAACACTAGAAAATGAATTGTTCTTAAGGGGAAAATGAGCTGCTACTTGAGATCAGCACAAAGGTAAACAAAAAATAAAATAAAAAGGGATTGAGCTTAGATAGACAAGGCCTATCTCTTTGCACTAATGGTAGTAGGTCAGTTTAGAACATATCACACATCTTTCTCTTGACAAGCTGCAGAAGTCAGAATATGAGAAGTAGAATATGAGTTTTTTCATTCCTTATTTGAAAACATCTGAATTTTGTTGGTGGATACAAAATAGATGTGTATCTTAAGAGGAGCTTGAATATTTGTTTATATTTGTTCTTTATCTTATATATTGTCTTTTTTTCTTATGATATTCTAAGTTAATTTAAGTGTTTAAACTAATATCTTTCAAGTACATGAAGTGTATGAGGAGGTGCACATAGAAGAAGAAATTTCTACTATTCATAGAAAAGAGGAGGCTCCAGCACCTAGAGGTATATATCTTCTTCATCACCTCTTCCTGCAATGTACAAAGTCATGAACTCCAGGAAAACTAAATTATTCTTGTTCATGGTTTAGTTCTTGTTCAAAGTAGTTAATATTTCTATTCATTATTTTAGTACCCTACTTATATGAAAAACTTGAGATTTTTTATGATTTATATTTCTATTCTTAAAATGAACTACTGTCTTTAAAGTGCCCACGGTCATTAAGAAAGCTGTTCCAGAAGAAGAAGTGCCCGTTGCTGTGTCTAAAAAACTAGAGCCTACTCCTGTGCCTAAAAAACCAGAGCCTGTTCCTCTGCCTAAAAAACCCGAGCCTACTCCTGTGTCTAAAAAACCAGAGCCTGTTCCTCTGCCTAAAAAACCCGAGCCTACTCCTGTGTCTAAAAAACCAGAGCCTACTCCTGCACCTAAGAGACCAGAACCTACTCCTGTGCCTAAAAGACCAGAATCTCCACCATCGAAAGGTACCTTGAGAGCCTAGTAGAACTGAGGTCTTTTGCTGAGAAACCTCTTTACTGTTTCTGACATAGTTTCTGATTTAATAGTTCATGGTCCACTTGTGTCAGATTTGTGGAATTTATGTTCTATGTATGTCCCTTTTTCTGTTTCTCAATTTGTGTTTAAGTCATAAAATTAAAATCAGTAAATACCTTTTAAATGTGTGACTCACCTAAGAAAACTATTCTTGAAGAAAAAGCTGTCCTGCCTAAAAAGCCAGAAGGTCCATCTGCCGCAGATGTAGGTCAACATATCCTTTCTCCTTTTCCTACAAGTTTCATCTGTTCCCTCTATTGTTGTTGTCAAAACATGAAAAATTAATTGAGTTTATCTATATCTTCTACCCAAGGGTAATCTAGAAATTGTATCAAGCTAATCAAAGGGACCAGAAATAAGGAAAGCTCTGGCTGGGTTAACACGCAGTGAGATTTACAGCACAAACATTTTCACTTCATGGGTACTGTGAAGAGCCTCAGAAATTCTATCAATACTCAAGCAAGAAGTTTATAGACTTCCTATTTCACATGTTAAACTTCAGGGTCAAAGGATTTAATTTTGAAATAGAATTGGCTCAGAAACCAGTTGTTACAATTCATTCAGGTATTTTTAAAGTCTGTCTGAACTAGCAGGTTGTGTGGCACGTCACCACTACATGACAAAAGTCACTTCAAACTTTTTCTTTGCCAGAGATAGAACCACAAAGACTTTTCTGAACTTGTGACTGCTGTCAAAGCATCCTTACACATCTATTTGTTTTGTCTTATTTGTCTGTACTGGATATTTTATTTTTGTAATTTTTAAACCTACACTAATTTCTTTAGCGTGCAAGGTACCTAAGAAATCAGTAAATGTTGCTGTGCCTAAAAAGCCAAGACTAACACCACCTAAAGCTTATACGTCAATGATGGTGACTTTCTGAGGAGGAGATTTCTCTTTCTCTTGGGCATTGGTATTTTTAGCAAAACTAATTTATAAAAATCTTAGTAGTATATTACAGTATATAACATTTTTTTGCATGTCTTATCTCTTCATATCTTTCATTTCTTTCTGACGTAGTTCTTGTGACTCTTTCCTCTCAATAATTTACATATTTTAAATGCTTTAAATATTAAAAAAATGAATGCTGTTTTCTTTAAAGTGCCAGAGGTGCCCAAGAAAATTCCAGAAGAGAAAGTACCCACTGCTGTCCCTAGAAAACCAGAACCACCACCAGCCAAAGGTATGTTGCACTACAGAAAACTAAAATTTGGAAGAGGAAAAAAGCCTCTGCCTTGATTGTGCGGATTAGTTATTTGATTGTTTGTTTGTGTTTTCCTGTTATTTTCTGTGCCCACAGTTCTTACATATGTTAATGTTTTGAAAATTCTTCTTTTTTGAATCATAGCTGTAAGCAGTGTACCAGTGTGTTAGAAATACTGATGTGGCTGGGCAGAGATGAGACTGACACTTGAGAACAGCAGAAATCTTAAGAGAAGAGGAAAAAAGAGGGCCTCTCTGATGTGAAATACTCCTGACTGACAATGAAATATTAGCCCCAAAAGAGAGTATAGAATAGCGATAGAGATGTCTAATACAGGAGAAAACCCTCCATGTATAGATGAAAAGCTGATACCAGAAAGTCATCACATATAGTTCTTTATAGTTGATGTTTTCACTAATTGTGGTCTGCTGTTATGCTTTGATGTTGTTTAAGAAATTCTGATGGTATAAAGTTATTGATAATTTTCATGTGCCTGAAGTACCAACGAAAGCGGTCGCAGAAAAGGCTTCAGTTAGAGTATCAAGGAAACCAGAACCTCCACTGACTCAAAGTAACTGCAAGGAAAGAAACCCCTGTATTGTCTAGGGTACCACTTCAGCATAGTGGTATTTTACTTTAACTATAAACGTGCTATAATATATTTTTGGTTTTTGAATTGTAATTTTTGAATCTGTACCTGAGTGAGGCATCAGAGAGAATTTTCTGCAGGCAAAGGGAAAATTACATCTTCACATACAAGACCATTGATGATTTTCGTGTCTCAGAGATTTACTTTTTCTTAGTGTCTGAACACTGCAGACATATCTTGGAAATGTATAAAAATAAAATTACTTACTTTCTTTAAAGTGCCTGAGGTGCCTAAGAAAGTGGTTACAGAAGAAAAAATACACATTGAAGTTCCTAAAAAACCAGAACCTCCACCACCTAAAGGTACACGTTCAATAGTGATAAGACTGCACACGAATTTTAATCTGTTTCTTTAAATATTATCTTTCTTAAGTTTGTGTTATCTGCTTTTTTATACTCTAACATTTATCAGTGTAACAGATTGTGTTGTCTTCTACACTTGCCAATAGCTCCCAGTAAGCCACAATGGCTAATAATGGAGTCCATAAAGAAATATTAAAAAAAACCCACAAACCAAAAAGCAGACCACTTATCCACTTATAGGGCTGGGGTTTTTTCTGATGCTGTGTGATATCTTTCATCTTGGACCCTATTGTTACTTTTTTAATTCCTGTTCTTCAAATTCCTAAAATTAAAACAAAAAAATATCTTTAAAGAACCTGAGGTGCCGAAGAAAGTTGTTCCAGAGAAGAAAATACCTGTGCCTAAAGTACCAGAACCTGTGGTTGTTCCAGAACGAGAGCCTGTACCTGAAGAACCAGAACCTCTACCAAAGGAAGGTAAATCTCAACACTAATAAAATAACCAAAGCAGTGTTATTCCTCTTTCCTTTAACATTGTGATTATCCTGATATTCTGTTTTCTGAGATTCTAAATTATACTTGTTCTATCATTTGCATGTGTGTGTGAAACAGACATACACGGTTGGTTTTGAAAAATAGAGGCAAATCTTGGATGTCTGAATTCAATTCTTCTTACTATTTTCAATCATTCTTATTATTGTACCTGCTTGAGTTCGTGAAAACAACCACAGCTAATATCTTCAAAGTTATAACAGAAGAAAGTACCCATTCTAGTAGTTAAGAGCAGAATGTCAATGTAACTGAAATACCAGGAGTTCCACCAAGAAAAACTAGATGCCATCACTGCTATTTCTTGAAAGAGTCTTCAACGTATTGCCTGCAATGCTATTAATATCTTTTGTCCTGTCCCTTCTGCTTACAATTATCATGGATGTTACTTATAGCTTAAGTTACACTAGCAGTGCATGTGTGCATTTCCATGTGGGGCCATGAGTTTTGTGAGGGGAGAGTGTGTGTGTTTACATTTGAGAGAAAAGCCAAAATGTCTTATATTCATCATTAAAAACACCAACGTAAATACATGGTATGTTTTTAATATTTTCCTTACAATTGTGTTTTTAGTTTCTATGGCTGACTTAATTTTGGTATGATTGTCAGTGCTGTTGTTAAATTTAGAACTAATATCTTTCATGTACATAAAGTGGCCAAGACAACTTTCCCAGAAAAGGAAGCACCTGTTCCTGTTTCCCAAAAACCACAGTCCATTGCAGGACCCCTAAAACCAAAGCTGCAAGAGGTGGAACTGCAAGAACCGCAAGTGGCTAAAGTGCCCCAACGGCAAAAGATTGTAGTGGCAACTCAAAAACTAGACCGTGTTCTGACATCTGAGGAGCCCGAGACTATTTTGACACCCCAAAAATCAGAATCTGTTGTGACATCCCAAAAAACAGAGCATGTTGTAGCGCTTGAGAAACAAGAGTTTGTTGTGGTACCTGAGGAACCCAAGCCTGATGCAGAATCCCGAAAACTAAAACGTGGTGTGATGCCCCCAAAACAGAAGCCTGTTTTGGAACACCAGAAAACAGAACATGTTGTAGTCCTTGAGAAACAAGAGTTTGTTGTGGTACCTGAAGAACCCAAGCTTGATGTGCCACCCCAAAAATTAAAATACGGTGTGATGCCCTCAAAACAAAAGCCAGTTCTGGAATCCCAGAAACCAGAACCACCTCTGGCCCCTGAGGAACCTGAGCTCACTGTGGTGTCTGAGAAGTCAGAGACAGTTGAATCAATCCAAAAATCAAAGCATGTTTTGGTGCCCCCCAAAACAAAACATTTTGTGCTGCACCAAAAAACAGAGATTGTAGAAGCTAAAGAAACAGACTCTGCTACAGATTTCCAAAAGTCAGTGCCTATCGCAGTGTCCAGAAAAGCAAAGCCTGTTGTGGCACCCTGCAAGCCAGAACCTGAGGAACCAGAAACAGTTTCAGCACCCCAAAAACTAGAGCCTTCTGTATCACTTCAAAAACCAAAGCCTGAAGTGGCATCCAAAGAACCAGAACTTGTTTTGGCTCCAGAAGAAGCACCACCACCAGCCAAGCTGGCCGAAAAGCAAGAGCGTGTTGCTATAGCTAAAAGGCAAGCGGCTGCACAGTCCCAAGGTACCTCTTACACAAAGGATCTCTTTTCATTCTCTTGAGTATGTTATGTTTCACTGCTTGTTTTAAAGCTTAATACACGTAACTAATATCTTTAAATATGCAATGTCCCAGAACAGAAAGTTCCTCTAGCTGTTCCTGAAAAATCAAAGCCTCCATCAGCCAAAGCTATGTGTTATCATGAATATACATTGCACTTAATCTTCTGTTAGGTATTATATTAACATCTTTTGTTCTGTCTGTCATTTTGGATCTGTTTTAAATGATGCTTGCTAAACAAATTGCACTGAGTGTGTGCTAAATTTTACTTCAGAACATTTCTGTTGTCCTCTGTGTTTCAGTCTATGTACTTATATTGAGTTGTAATTCTAAAATGAAATGCACTAATATCTTTGAAGTGCCTGAGGTGGCTGAGAGGACTGTTCCAGAGGAGAAAGTGCCCCCTGCTGTGTCTAAAAAACTAGGTGCTTCACTTGCTAAAGGTACATGTCACCACTATTTTCATCCTAAGGAAGGGTGTTGCTTGTTGGGGGGGTTTTTAATGAATCTCAGTTTAAATTGATCTTTCACTGTATACTCTGATATTGAAAATGTGAGAGACATGCACCAAATATTAATTGCTATGAGGGATGTCAAATGTTTCCTTAGCTAAAACCATCCAAACTTTTGTTATATTGGGTTTAAGGCATATCAAGAAGACATGATGAACTTCTGTCTATGAAAAAATGCCAAAAACTTATAGATGCTAGCAAGAGAATGAATTCATAAAGAGTTGTTCGCATTATTAGCAGGGATGGCTTACTACATGGTTTAGTGGGACTTGGCAGCATTAGGTTTACAGTTAGACTTGATAAAATGAAGCGTTTTTTCCAACCTAAATAATTCTATGATTCTATGAGGAGACAAAATAAACAGAAACTAAAGGGTTCAGCATAGAGCAGCAGTTTTAGCAACTAGAGCAAAACACTCACAAATATCTTTATGTATCTCTATTGCCATGGGTAGCATCATGGAGCAGAATATTTTCTTTAAACTGTTATTTATAATTTGCCTGTATTTGGTCATATATAAACATTTTCAGCTATGTGATTTGCAAGGTTGTTACTTTATATAAATAGCACCAAAGAACTGTAAAGTTACTGTAAGGACCTAATACACTGCGCCCTCTAAAGAGACATTTATAATCGAAATACTGAAATATCACTTAAGACATGCTAAAACTGTACATGCTGTGCATTGATGCAGTGATGCATCATTTCCTTTTCTTTAGAAAGTCCCAAACACTAGCCAAAGAAAACATTCTCTGTGCCACCAGATTCTCACCATCTGAAATATGGTGACATTCCTCAAGTGAAATACCACCTCAAAGTAATTACACTATCATTTAAATTATTTAAATTAATATAACAGGAAACAGTCATCTAGTGATTGGAGTGGAAGTCAGGAGATTTTAGAGGGAAAATATGAGCAGTTAAAGAAGAGAGGAAACATGCAAAGACAGAAAAAGAAAGGTGACATCAACCTGAAGGATAAACATAGTGATATTATCCAAGTGACAAGTAAAAAGATTACAGTAACTGCCTAACCCAGCACAGAACACAGAGTCATTAATGAAACATGGCTGATACACAAATATAGTAGGATTTCATATGTTTTCTGCATTTTCAACTTGACTGAGAAACAGTTCAACACCCTGGTCATTCCACATGTTCGAAGCAAAGCATAACTGATGACTGAATGTGACCACAACACTTTCTCAAAAAAGACTGTCTGTATATGCTATTGATTGTCTTATTGTTTCATGTACATCTGCAGGGCCCACAAAACTAAAATATACTAATATCTTTGAAGTGCCCAAGGTGCCCAAGAAAGGTGTTCTGGAAGAACCTACACCTGTAACTGTGCCAAAAAAGCCAGAACCTGCAGCAGTTCGAGGTACCTGTTGCCTTGTGCATCAGTCTGAATGAGACTGTTTCTCACTGTCTTGCATGTTTTTTCTGATGTCTGTTGTCCTGTTCATTTGAGATCTCGTGAAATTTCTACATTCTGTATTGTGTACAAATTCTATTTTTAGAATGGGAAAGAGCTATCTAATTTGGATTTTTAATGCAAACGTCTCTCTTTATAATTTTGCCAAGAATCTCAAATAACATAATATTTTTATCCAAAGTGCTTTTCTTTAACCACTATGACCTGGCAGTCACGTCCTGTTGTGTGGTAGTAACTACCAGCCACAGTCATGACGTGGTAATATTTTTAAAAAGGCAAATGGAAAAAAAAACTACCAAAAAAACTGATCACATCAGAGAAAATAAGGAGGAAAGATAGGTTCAGTGGACTGTGAAGGAACTGAAGTCACTATGAGAAAAGAAGTCCCAAAGTAAAAAATGGGAACATACCTACACAGGACTGAAGTATTTCAGGACTTGGGCATGCATATATGAACTGGACCTAGATCTCAAGTAGCAAATACTCCACACCTGTTACTAAATGCAGTATTTATAAAATATACAGTAGATCAGGGTGATCTGATATATCTTCCTTCTGACCATAAGCTCATGGGGACCCAAGACATTTGATTTCTCAAATATACAATTGCGTTGCATGCAATTATTAGATACAAGACCAGCACATTTTCTGTATTTGTGCATCATACAAAGGAGAGCAGACACTTGCTCGCTGTGCAGATGACCCTTTTACCCTCACCAAGTGGAATGTCTAATACAGGATGATAGAAGCACTGAAATATCAGTCAAAAGTCTCCACATACTTACACTGTGAACGAATTGAAAAAAAAACAGGAGAGAAATAGAGAAGAAAGATAGTAATGATGATGGGATTTCTGTTCCCCACCCTGTCCCTGCCCAAACTGCTGAAAACAAAGCACCAGCAGATTCATGAAGAATGGCACAGATAAGATACAGGCTGGGGTTGCTCCCAGAGAAAAGTCACATCCCAGCAGGGATGAGAATTAAAGTCTCTCCTCCCAGGGAGGAAAGGCTGCAAAGTACAGAGCGGGGTATGCTAATTCACACCTACCCTCAATCTGTAGCTGAACGTAGCCTACGGTTCTCTCACAGAACCTGCTTGGCATCACTGCTCTGTGCCTGTGCTGTGTGAGGGGTTGTATGTGGAGCGAGAGGGAGAGAGGGAGACAATGGGTTGATGTTGTGAGACCAGTTTGGTTACTTTCGTGAGCACATCTCCAGTCTGTGTTTCATGGTGTATCTTCCTCTTTAATGTCTAAAACTGACTGTTACTAATATCTTTGAAGCACCCGAGGCACCCAGGAAGGTTACTCGTGAGGAAAAAGTACCTGTGGCCGCTGCCAAAGCACCAGAGCTTCCGACCCCCAGAGGTACCTGTCTTCATGGATAACTTATCAAAGAGGAGACTTAATCTTCTTCCCCTAAGCGTTGTCCTACCCTCTCTTGGCCTGTCTCTGTTTCTTGACTGAGACTGTCACGACTGTGTGTGCTGGGGAAAGGGTGCTGCCCGGGTGTGTGAGGTTTTGAGCTGGCCTTTGGGATGTTCTGTGTCTCTGTTGCCCTGATGTTTGTTCCACCTTCACATGTGCTTTCAACAATGTCAAATGAAACGTACTAATATCTTTGAAGTGCCTGAGATGCCTGAGGCTGAGGTCCTGGAAGAGGAAGAGGAGGTGGAAGCACCAGAAGAGGTGGCCCCAGTTGCTGAGCCTGGAGAGCCAGAAGCTCCTCCAGCTGAAGGTATATGGCGGCACTCTGAAGGAGCCTGCCATGCGCTCTGGGTTGCTGCAGGACTGAGTGTTCTTTGCCCCTCTGCACTCTGTGGGGAGGTGTGAGAGCAGCATCTGGTCATTTTGTGTCTCTACATGCCAATACGTTCCTGCAAGGGAGGGTGGGGCTCACTAGGAGCCCCTCCCTCATAAACCCATACTTGGGTTCTTTGGTGGTAGTACTTCACCTGAAGTAAGAGTGATTGACTGAAAAGGACTCCCTGGTGCTCTGTCGTGTTGACTTTTCTGCTTTGCTGATTGCCATTTGGCTCTTTGCTGACATTAAACTCAGTCCAGTAAAAGGATCTTCTATCTTTTAAGTGCCTGAGGTGATCGAAGAGGAAGAGGCAGAAGAGGAGGTGCCAGCAGTTGTTCCCCCCAAGCCTGTGGCTGTGCCTAAGAAACCTGTGGCTGTGCCAAAGAAACCAGAACCTCCACAAGCTAAAGGTATATCTTCTGGAGAGAGTTGCTTTTTATTTTAGTGTAGTGATTAATATTTTCATTTGCTATCCCTTCTTTGGTGTAAGATTTTTTGTCTCCCCTCCCCTTCGACTCTGCTGTACCTATCTTTGTGCAAGTAACTAACCATCCTGTCACTAGAGCAATGTTACAGTGTTTAGAAATAACTAAACTCTTTGATTTTATCTCAAGTGTTATGATCTTTTCTATTAATTTAACTTTGAAATTAAGAGAAAATAATATCTTTAAAGTGCTCAAGGTGCCCAAGAAAGATGTCCCACAGGAAAAGCCACCTGTTGCTGTGCCCAAACAACCAGAACCACCACCAGGCAAAGGTACAGGTCATCACTCTTAGTAGCATCATTAGAAAGAAACATCTTGCACTTCTGGAATATAGTTCAACTAATTTTTCTGATTATGACCTATTGGAGATAGGTGCCTAAAAAACTATGAAGTGAATGTAGGGTGTCAAAAACATGGCAGAAAAATTTGATTCCATTCCTTGGAAAATATCTGCAGCTTTCTTTTTGTAAAGTTTGAGAAATAACATTTAGTGAATATTCACTTTAAGAAATATAACTTTTTTCTGAAGAAGAGCCTCAAAATAAGTCTAAGCTTAAAGGACAATATGTTGCATCCCTGAAATTTCTAACAAATGACAGCAGTAATATCAGTTTTCTACCTCTTTGAAAGTAAGTTAATGTCAATGTACATGAGGTAGATTTGCTAGCAAAAGACTGGTTATATCTACTGGTTATCCTATTAGCACATTAATATAGCCAAAAAGAGAAGATAGCAGTACATATTTCTGATTACAATAGATCTAAATGACAGGAACTGTGGTAAACAGAATATTAAGCGGAGATATAAAGAATGGAAATAACTGATAGGGAAAGAAGAGGTGGTAATGATAAAGCAAATGCTACTTTCCTAAAAATGTCAGAATGCTAAACTAGTTGTGAATCATATATAGTTGATGCACAAATACAGTAAGATTCCATAAGTAAGTCTCCGATCATCTGCTACTAAGAAGCCATGTTTTTGACATTTTCAACTTGACTGAGAAACAAAAACCTAACCCAGAATTTCTCTGTGATGTATTTGACACCCTGGTCATTCCACATGTTCGAAGCAAAGCATAACTGATGACTGAATATGACCACAACACTTTCTCAAAAAAGACTGCCTGTACATGCTATTGATTGTCTTATTGTTTCATGTACATCTGCAGTGCCCACAAAACTAAAGCATACTAATATCTTTGAAGTGCCCAAGGTGCCCAAGAAAGGTGTTCTGGAAGAACCTACACCTGTAACTGTGCCAAAAAAGCCAGAACCTGCAGCAGTTCGAGGTACCTGTTGCCCTGTGCATCAGTCTGAATGAGACTGTTTCTCACTGTCTTGCATGTTTTTTCTGATGTCTGTTGTCCTGTTCATTTGTGATTTCATGACATTTCTATGGTCTGTATTGTGTATCAGTTAGGAATTTGATAATCTAGTATTTTGTAGAAACAACTCTGAATACATTTTGCATTCACTGTATTGTTTTCATATTCTGAATCAGTAGGTACTAAAATGCTATGTTTTAGCAATTGATCATAAGATTTTCATGTGGCTGCCAAATTTTCTTATCTTAAATTGACATAGTGGGTGTCAACATGAGACTTTAGACAGACCCAGGTAGTTTATGACAGACATAAATTTTTTGAAATGAAAGCCCAGTTTTTACTCAGCAATGCTCATGAGTGCAGTAAGAAGTGACAGCATATCAAGTGTTTAAAGAAAGTGTTGATAATTTTAGGGTATATAGGGACGAAAGAATAACTCTAAAATCTGTTGCACCAAAAAGGCTAGGGAAGTTGGCAAAATGAAATGAAAAGTGAAGCAAGATAGGTACTTAGAGTAAGAAAATAAGCCAATAAAAAGAAAGCATAAAGAAAGAATAGAAATAGAGGACTAAAGTAGGGAGAAAGGAGAATTACTGTGTTCCCCACCCTGTCTCTGCCCAAACTGCTGAATACAAAGCACCAGCAGATTCATGAAGAATGGCACAGATAAGATACAGGCTGGGGTTGCTCCCAGAGAAAAGTCACATCCCAGCAGGGATGAGAATTAAAGTCTCTCCTCCCAGGGAGGAAAGGCTGCAAAGTACAGAGCGGGGTATGCTAATTCACACCTACCCTCAATCTGTAGCTGAACGTAGCCTACGGTTCTCTCACAGAACCTGCTTGGCATCACTGCTCTGTGCCTGTGCTGTGTGAGGGGTTGTATGTGGAGCGAGAGGGAGAGAGGGAGACAATGGGTTGATGTTGTGAGACCAGTTTGGTTACTTTCGTGAGCACATCTCCAGTCTGTGTTTCATGGTGTATCTTCCTCTTTAATGTCTAAAACTGACTGTTACTAATATCTTTGAAGCACCCGAGGCACCCAGGAAGGTTACTCGTGAGGAAAAAGTACCTGTGGCCGCTGCCAAAGCACCAGAGCTTCCGACCCCCAGAGGTACCTGTCTTCATGGATAACTTATCAAAGAGGAGACTTAATCTTCTTCCCCTAAGCGTTGTCCTACCCTCTCTTGGCCTGTCTCTGTTTCTTGACTGAGACTGTCACGACTGTGTGTGCTGGGGAAAGGGTGCTGCCCGGGTGTGTGAGGTTTTGAGCTGGCCTTTGGGATGTTCTGTGTCTCTGTTGCCCTGATGTTTGTTCCACCTTCACATGTGCTTTCAACAATGTCAAATGAAACGTACTAATATCTTTGAAGTGCCTGAGATGCCTGAGGCTGAGGTCCTGGAAGAGGAAGAGGAGGTGGAAGCACCAGAAGAGGTGGCCCCAGTTGCTGAGCCTGGAGAGCCAGAAGCTCCTCCAGCCGAAGGTATATGGCGGCACTCTGAAGGAGCCTGCCATGCGCTCTGGGTTGCTGCAGGACTGAGTGTTCTTTGCCCCTCTGCACTCTGTGGGGAGGTGTGAGAGCAGCATCTGGTCATTTTGTGTTTATCTGTGTGTGATCTCTAGTGCATTAAAGTAAAAATAGCTAATATCTTTAAAGTGCCTGAAGTGGCTGAGGAGGAAGAGTCAGAAGAGGAGGTACCGGTGATCATTCCCCCAAAGCCTGTGGCTGTGCCCAAGAAACCTGTGGCTGTGCCCAAGAAACCAGAGCCTGTGACTGTGCCCAAAGTACCAGAGCCTGTGCCTGTCCTTAAAAAACATAAAGTTTCTTCCGTTAAAGGTACATACATCAGTGACTGAGCCTCTCCTTTTCTCTAGTCTCTGAATAACTTTTCTCTTGTTTCGCTGATGTATGTGGGTCTAAATTAATAATGTGTCACTTAGAATTTTATTATTCTTCGTGTTTTCTATGCCCTACTCTTTTTACTCATTGCACTTTTCATTATTGTATGTATATATCTTCATACTCACAAAAATGAAAATTTACTAATCTCTTTAAAGCACCTGAAGTGCCAGAGAGAACTGTCCCAGAAGAGAAAGTGCCTCTTACAACACCTAAAATGCCACAATTACAAAAAACAGAGCGTCCTGCAACCAAAGGTACATATTGCCAGGAGACAACTCCTGAGAAGAAATGTTTTCGATATTCTCTCTTTTCTTTGTTCATAACTGAGTCTATAAAATTTGTTAGTTGTTTGTAGACTACCTGGAGAGAAACTGGAGCACAGTCTTTCAATGTTATGGCCGCTGTTACTGTGATTTTCTGTGTGTTAAGTCTCTTTGTCTTTTTTATGTTTCATTTATACATTTATATACTCAAAAGAATCAATTTTTTTTTAAGTGCCTGAGGTACACAAGAAACCTGTCTCAGAGGAGAAAGCACCCGTTGCTATTCCTAAAATACCTGAATCACTACCAAGTGAAGGTTTGTGCCATCATAGCTATTACTGAATGACGATCCTTTGTCCTCTTCTTCGAAGTATCAGCTTTTAAATAGATAATTTCCTTTTCCCCCCATTGTGACATTTGTAAATTGTTCAGTTACTATTTTAGATAATACCAGTCAGTATTTCTTGTATCTTCTAGCATATTTTCATATTTGGAAGTATAATATATGCTCCTGCACAAGATATACCAAAAAAACTCTTTTTTAGTGATAATAGTGAATTCCCACTAAACTGGAGTCTCTCAAAACCTAGTATTTATAATCTTAAATTAATTGAGAACATTGATGTTTTTATTCTTTCCTATTACAATGTCTCATTCATGAATTTAATGTTTGTATACATGAAAAGTACTATTCGTCACATAACTCCGATTCATTCTTAGAAAGAGAGTGTTTTTTTCAAAATCCTGCATTTACTGCAAAGATAACAGATACTGAGTGATTACTTTTCGTTATGTGTATTTGTCTGTGTCTTTTGGAGTAGCTTTCTTTTTAGTTATATCAATATAATTGTTCATGTGAAACAATCTTATAATTGAAAACTAACACCAGTTGTCAATATTCTTTAAAGAATATGAAATCATAGAGACTGAGCCTGAAGAAGCAGAAGAAATTCCAGTTGTAGAAGTCAAAGAAGCTTTACCAGTTGAAGGTATACAAAGTACTTCTCTAGAGACTGCTGGACACCTTTCTTTCATTACTGTACATTCTTCATTCTGTCCTTCTTCACATGTACCTGTATGTTGTAGGTCTTTTTGTAATTCTTCGTTTGTTGATGTGTTCTGCAATTTCTGATCATTTAATTCCAAGTACAATTTAAAGATTTCTTTAAATGCTTTCATTTTGTTTCTTGTTCATAAGAGTCATCCCGTCATTTAGTTTTCACCTTTGTTCTCATGTAATCGATATGCTTTTTTAAGTCAGCTTGGATATTTGCATTGTGTGCATGGTACGAAGCAATAACCCAGGGCTCTTTCATGCTCCCATTTAATTCAATCACATTTTTTTTACTGATTTCACTGGAAATCGAAAATGGTCTTTAGGTTTGTACATTACTCTTTACATAACTACCGTTGTAGTACATTTATTCTAAATCTACCTAATGTTATTTAAAGTGGTACAACCTGAAAAGAAGATCCCTGAAAAGAGAAAACCGCCAGCACCTACTCCACCAACAGAAGATATTAAACTGGCAAAAGATCTACTTAAAGGTATAATCATCTGAAGACACAAATAACAGTGGAAACTCAAACATGTAATCTTTTAAGATTACACTGATGGATCTTGAAAAGCATGGTTTTAAAGTTACCATTTTGTGTCTTTTTTATTTCTTTTCTAATTTACTATCACTTTAATGGTGCGCCTTACTAATGCTCAGTCCCTCATTACATTTTATCAGTGTTATGCCAAGTCAGTTTACAAGGGTTCTTTTCAAATACTTACAGAGAAAACCCAATTTATTAAAACTATCTTAACCAATTTAACGTGTCCTTCTATCCTTAACGTAATTCTTCTCTCTTTAACATGTTCTTACAAATGAAAAGAATCCCCAGCAATAATTTGCTGGTGTTACTATATGAACACGGGTTTCAAATCAGCTGTGCTTCCTACAGACCATTTGATTTTTTTCTAAACAGTTAATCAGCAAGAATCTTTGCTTTGCAGCTTTTGTCCTTCTATTACATCAATAGTATTAATCATTTTTTTGGATTTTTTAGACAGCACCTTTCTTTTTTGAATCTAATGATGTGTGTTGTAAAATTCAAATAATTTTCTTTAAAGCTCCTGAAGCAAGAAAGAAAGCTGTGACTGAAAAACCTGGTGAGCCTCCGAAACTGGAACCCCCACCTGCTAAAGGTACCTAGCTTATATAAGCATCTGACTTAAAATAAACCTCTCACGGGCCCAAAGTTGTAGTTCTTAGTATCTTCTTTAATTTGCTCAGATATGTAAAAGCGCTGTCTGTGTCAAATTATGCTCGACAGTGCACTCCCATCTTGAGTGTTATGTGTTTGTGTTATATTTATGTCCAGTTTAGTCTCCCATCATGCAACCCATGAGATGCAAGACAGAATCATAGAACAGTGAGAGAGTTTTTATGAGTTTTATCACTTGTGTAGATACTCACTTTGGTTCTCTGCTTAGGGAGAAATAAAATATAAAATACTGTTTTAATATATATAACGTTACGCCAACATATTTAGTTGATTATTTTTCTGAAAAGTAAATTATTTTTGTGAGAGGACACTTCCCAGAGATGGGAATGAATCATGTATTGAGCAAGCCACTTCACAAGTACTCCTTTATATAATTCATATGTGCTGGAGTTTAAGATAACTAAGCAGATAAGCAGTGAACATCTCTTAATGCTGTTCCAAGTTTAGAAATTAAACTCGATCCTTGTGAACATCACAGACAGACAGCTCAGATGAACAGATATGTTACATAAGCCTATAATGAAAGAGGAAGAGGAAATAAAAAATTTACTATGATAACTCTTTTTGAATACATAACCTTTATATTTTTCTTGAACTATACTTCTCTTCTGTTGATATGTATGAAAACTTTCTCCTATGTAAAAGCTTAGATGACAGCTGTAAGCAAATAATATAAAAAGTATATTATAACTATTAACTTCAATATTAGCAGTTTTACCTTTGTAGTAGTGAACCAGCATTTGATTGTGTGTTTGGACAGGCTAGTTGTTGGTTAGCTCTTACTACTGTTACGAACCTATAATAAAATCTGGAATAATATTCTTTTAAGTGCCTGGACTTGTAAAGAAACCTCGCAGAGTAATTCCCGAGGTTACTCCTCCACCAAAAGAAGAAGTTGTTTTGAAAAGAGGTATAGTAACTTGGCTCTGCTTTAAAAAACACAGCATATTAACATTGTTCAGCATATTCCCATAAGTAAAATTGTTTTATGTGTGTGGCATGGAAAATTACATTATCAAATACTGTCTGATGTCTGTTTCTTTGGAAAAGCATTTGTAGTTGCAGGGATGAAGTGAGGATAGCCAGAAAGTCTCTCAGATCTGAAGGATCTTTAATGACAACAGTGCAGAAAACAGAAAATCTGGTTCCCTGTAACTCTCTTTTGCTTTCCCAATCTCTGTAAAGTCTATAGTAGAGTGGAGAGTTTTCCACTGTCTTCAGCTTCTGGAGCCCTATCCAGTGACAGTGTACAACAAAAGTTATGTATGTAGCCTCTGTATTCTCTTTTATGGTTTTCTTAAAAGTGCTGAACAGGTCACAGAACCCCGTGGTACTACTGGACATCAGTCCACTTTCCTGCAAAGTCCGGGGCATTCTGAGTCACTTTGTGCTCAACTGTTGCAAAGAAAAATGAAGTACTAATTCTAATTCTCTTGGGAATATCACAAACAGGTGATTTTTGCCTGTGTACTTGCAGCCAGCCTTCAAATTTCAGAAAGCACAATAAAATAGAGATGTTCCATTTTTCAGACTACTCAGTCAGCAGTCATTTCAGTCTCATTAGATATCCAAGACAGAGGCTTGAGAGGATGAAAATAAGTGAAATAAATAAAAAGATAGCTATTATATAAACTTGATGTCTGCAAATATAATACTTGAAGATTTAATCTTTTTCTCTCTCAGAATTCCATAGCAGTTTAATCTCTAATCCTGCATTTTTTCCTGAAAAATCCTCTTTTAACTACAGTTACTAATTCATAATTATATATATTAAGTCATCATTTAAATATGAGAGTAAATGTAGGATAAGATATTACAAGAAATTTTATTCTGTCATAGACAGTTAACATTGACATCTTTCCTCTCAGATGGACTGCTCTTGATAAAACCTTCTTTTTGTCCTGGATGATTTGATTTTTAAAAGACTTTCAGAATAGTATCTTGAATAATTGCACAAATCTTCCATTTGTATTGAACTATATATTTTACTTTCCTGTTTCTTTATGATTGATGAAGTATTTTTAATCTTTTTCTTGTTCACTGTCTTATTCTTTGTTTCTCTGTGCCTTAAAAACTGAAATTTCTTTTCTTTTGAAGTTCTTAAAAAGAAACCTGAAGAGGAAGAACCTAAACCAGAAAAAGAGCCTAAACCAGAAGTTAAACCAGTACCTACACCAGTAGAAAAAATTAAGAAACCTGAAGGTACTAGATTGCATTCAAACCTATCTGGTAAATTATAATTTAAAAAAAAAAAAAAAAAACACATAAAATCCCACTATTAATATTCTCTTAAATTCAGGAATTAAAGTGTGATTTTAAAAATTACTTGCATTGACTTAATTGTGTAAGTTAAAGCTTAGCTGAAAGCCAAACCAAATTTGATGTTCTGAATTCTACATTTTGGGATAGTTTTTCAGTCTTCATTATGTATAGAAAAGAATTTTACAAATATTTTATAATACTCATAAAAATGTAATTACAGCACAACACTTAATCCAAGTATTCTTTTATGTAACATTTTATAAGTGTTTGCCCTTTTCCCCATTTATTGTTTCAAATTTATTCAAATTCACTCTAAGAAATCAACGTCTGAAACTTTAATGTGTAAAAACCATGAAAACTTTTAAATGGATCGGAGGTTATTGTATTTGGGGATTCAAAGTGTTTCACTATATCTTAAAAAATTAAAATATTATTTTAAAGTCCCAGAAGTTCCTAGGAAGAAAACTGAGATACCTGCCATAAAAAAAGAGGAGAAACATGTGCCTGAACCACCGAAAGGTACAGCCGTGTGGTGCTCTTTTTCCTTATTGCAGCAACTAAATGATATTCAGTGCTGAATATCACGCTTTATTAACAAAATGCATTACTGTCGTCCGGTCTGTCCATAGCTACTGTGTCATGATTGACCATTTTGCATTCTTCTGGATTTCTTGTTGTCCTTAATTCTTCAGTGCTTGAAAAAGTCATCTTTTTTTCCATTGTATCTTGCTTTACAAGAGTTCATCTCAAGTTAATTTCTTCCTTTTCGGCCAAATGAAATATAAACCAATAAATTCTGTCTTCATTTATCTCTCTCTATTGTTGCTTCTAATTTTCAATGTTCGATGTGGTTACAAAACATGTAAATTAACCTACCTGTAATTTCTGTGTTTGAAATGACAGAAACTAAGCAAGCATCTGTCCCACCTCCTGAGCCTGAACCTAAACCTGCAGTAGGTAAGAATTCTTTAGTCATGAGTATTGGTGAAGCCTTTCTTTTGTGTCTAGTATTTTCTATTCAGAGGTTTCTGGCTAAAAGGACATTCACAGGAACCTCAAGGGTAAAACTTTTCTTGGCAAAAGCACTGTCTACACAAGATGGCTCAGCACCAAGTGCAGCTGAATCTTGAGTGTCCACACATTAGACAAATGCCTTTGTTATGAATAAGACTGGACATTTCATATTATCTAAAAAAAATTTTAAAGATCATCAAACTTAAACCAAAATAATGTATTAAAACACATATATAAGAATTGTGGGTTTTTTTCCCTACAGCTCTAAAATCTCCAAAACCAGCTGCAGAACCAGCACCTGCTGTTACTGCTCCAGTGACAACCCCAGTTGTTGGAAAGAAAGCAGGTATTTATATTTACTCTATGCTATATTTATAATGTTTTTCTCTCTGAGATAGCTAAATACCTCCGGGATAGAAAGAATAGCTCTACAACAGCTCATACATTACAGGAAGATTTGAGGTCCTATTCAAGTGTCTTGTTATTCTAGGTACTGTCACCTAATTTAAAAGAAAAGTGTCTCTGATACACTGTGGAGATGAATCTGTGCTCTTTTTTCTGGATGGTGATATGTCTGTCTCTATTTGTTGTCCTACTATGAAATTTGTGTATTCTGTTGTTTTCTTGATGTTGTTTATGTCCCGATGTCTGTCTTTGAATTGTATCTTGTATTTTCTGTATAGGAAAAGGGAAGTTGCACATGTTTCTAAGCAATGTGTTGTTTAGTTTTCTGCTTTTAACTTGTCCTTGAAGTCCTGAGGAAAAGTGGCAGCGGTGTTGAAGAACTAGAGTATTGCTACTTTCACCTGATATGCTTAGGACCCCAGATCATAGCCTGCTGTGAAACAAACTGTGAAGATTCCAGTTCCTCTGAAACACTCTGAGCCTGTGGTCCACCAGCAGAGATGATGTACATTGTGCTCGCCCACCATTCAAAGGGCTTTGTGTTGCAGTAGAGCTCAGGTCTTGGGTGCTTGGGAAGCCTAATCATGAGTGTCTCTTGGCCATTGATCTGGTGATGTAGCCAGGCCTGCGGTGGCATAATTAACCATTTTACATCAGAGGGGTTAGCTGTCGTTATCTGCTACTTTTAACCTGTATTGGATTTAAATTGGTGATCTAATGAGACAATACTAACAGTGATTTACTTTGGTCTTCTGTTCCTGTGTGCCGTTCTTTTTTTTCTTCAGTGATTATGTTGTGAATTTTCTGTTGTGTGGAGAAAAAGTGTTCTGTGTTAATTTTATTTCAGGTATAACTGGAAATTTTGTCTTAATATCTTAAAAAATATTGTTCCTGATCCTTGTTCTTATGGATTTTAACTCTCTAAATTACCTGTGAAACCTTTGTAGCTGCTGAAAAGCCTGAGGCACCATCTGTACTAAAGCATAGAGGTAAAATGCCCCCAGTGGAAGAAGAAAAGCCTGAGTCAATTGTATTAAAGAAGATTTTGGTTGAAAAACACTTGCACATAAAAGAGAAAGTAAGTCCTAAGGAGACAGTTCAGCCAATAGAGCCACTTGAGTATAAAATCTCACTGGAAACAGCTGATGAAATACTGAAGTCAGAGAGAGATGAGCAGGAGAAAGTGACTCTTAAATATTTCATCCTGGCTTCTGAAGAAGAGGAAACCGAAATGGCACCTGTAGCTTCAAGAAAGGCTACTCTTACAGGTGAGAAATTAGAAGTTGAAATAGATCACATTACTTGTGCAAAGGATGAACTACCACGACCTGGTGAGGAATTGAAATTGGCTTCTGTATCATCTGAACCTGTGGAAAGAGATTCTGGACAAGAAAAGGAGGATGAAATTAAATCACTTGTTCATAGGGAAGGTACCATAGAGAAAGTCTCTGACAAGTTCAGTGTTCTTCATGAAGGAAAGGTTCCTGAGCCTGAAAAAGAAGAAATTGAGTCAACTTATGTGTGTAAACCCAGAAAGCCACATCAGCCCAGGGACCAGAAAGGACTTCTAGGAAAAGACAGAAAATCAAAAATAAGTTTGCAACCTGAAGAATCTTGCATTAAGGATAAACCTTTATTTGTACAGGATACGACAGAGGAAGGAATAGCTGAAACTCCTCTGCTTAGAAATCAAAATGAGAGAGGAGGTTTTACTCTGGAGAAATCTGAAGTTCCTCTTGAAGTATCCATAGAGCATGGTATACCAAGGAAAACTCAATGGATGAGGAAATCCGATAGCACAGTAGCTGAAATTCCTATAGATAAGATTCTTAACAAAGAATCAAAGAAAATGGAAGATATTTCAGATGATGAGAAAGTTAAGAATCTGGACTTTACATCAGCAGAACTACATTCCTTAGACCTTTCTGAGGAGGCTGAACCAGTGTTGAGGAAAGATGTTGACCTAGAACACCCCATTGAAGATGAGGAGGTTTCCACAGAAAAACCTTCCATAACCCTTAGACCATCTATTCTTCAGCCAGAAGTAGTAGAAAGGAAAGCAAGAGAAAAATATTCTACAGAGAAAGAAGTTCATTATGAGGAGGATTCAGCAAAATTGTTGACTGAGAAAGCACTCCTAAGTGATAAAAAAACAGGCAAAAGGATTATACCAGAGAAGGAAGAGAAGGCTGTCTTCAGCACTCACTTTAAAAAAGACACAATTAGACAGTCAAATGTCCCTGAAAAGCTGCCTGTGGAAAAAGAATTTGATACAGTGTTTACAGGAGAAGGAATCAAAAGTGAAGTTTCCATAGGAGAGCATGAAAAGGGAGTCAAAGATGAAATAGCTGACAGATCTGAGTCAGTAAAGAAAGTTGCTATTCAGCCACCAGGGAGTCAAGATAAAAAACAATTTCAAGAAGGATTCAGGACCATTCAGGATGACCATAAAGAGGATGTAGTTCAGAAAAGCAGACAAGATAAAACTGAAGAAAAGAAATCTACAGAAGGTACAGCAGATGAAAAAATGTCAGCTACAAATGGCATTGGGAAAAGTACATCTGGTACCATGAAAAAAGAGAAGGGAAAGCTTTCAGACAAATTACCATCAAGCAAAGGAATACATGCAAATGGAGAAGTTACTTACTCCTCGAGCATAGGTAAGATAATAACTCCCAAGAAAGCAGGAGAGAAAGAATTCCAGAAATCAGAACCTGCTCACCTGATTGAGCAGGCCACTAGACTTCCAAGTGAAAACAGGAATTCGGACGCTCCTGGAGAATCACATGAAGTTCTGGATGTTCCTGCAAAGTCTCATGCAAAGAGAGGTGAGGAAGACTGATGCAACATTCTTCCACGAAGTGCTTGTACCATTTGCTTCAGGAGAATACCTCTTGCCATTGTGATGTTTTAGTAACGCCATTCACAATTCCATCATTGTCTGTCAGCTGACTGTATTGGCATTCAGCCACTCTTGACGTGTGTGTCTTACCTGTCTGTACATACATCTGTGTGATCATTGTTCATTGTCTTAGTCTTCCACTTTTATAAGACTCTATATGTTGTTTTGTCTGCCATTATCTTCTCAGAAAAACTCACACATTTTTTTTAGTATTCATTTTTCCATCCACTGCAGTAAAATCTGTCCTGCATTTCATTCATATCATTCTCCCATTAAAAGTATCTTTTATATTTCCTTTCACAAAAAGATAATGAGAAGCAGCATAGCATGGGTAATATTTTCAAAAGTCTGAGATGATTCATCACAAATTAGATTACTAAAAGAACATTCCTCACTTATGAAAGTACCACATTTTCCTGAAACATGTACTTAATTTACACAACTTATATTTCTGTTGTCTTCATTAGTAAAAGTGTGTACTTATTCTAAAAAGAAAAATCCATATAATATTAATAAGTACATAAAATATTTTGACTGACAGGTGGGTATTGATCAGGGGCCTAATCTTAAATCCAGTGTCAAGGAATGGCAAAATTTTACATCATAAAGGGCAGGAAAATACCGAGAGGAACTAGGAGATTCTAAGCTGCCTGTTAGTCCCTCCTGTTGAATGTCTTTCCTATGCTTCAAAATATTGAACTTACCATTAAGATATAGACAGTTAAGTTCATATATAAATGTATATTCATATGTTTATATCTTCCTCCCTTTGTACATGTAGGTAACTAAAGGGCAAAAAAGTCTGATATGTAAAATAAATGCTTGTCTTAGTTTTAGTAAGTATCTTTATTTAACTACATTCCTAATAATATTGCTGTTCTACTGCAGAGGCCAAGGCACCAAAAGAAGAAGCTGGAAAGGGTATCAGTCCAGTCAAAGGTAGGATACTGCAATCGGTACCTTGTAATGGTTTTAGCCCAGCTGGCAACCAAGCACCACACAGCTGCTTGCTCATGCGGTTATCAGCACAAGTTCAAAACACAGCCCCATACAAGCTGCTATGGATAAACTCTGCCCCAGCCCAAACCAGCATGTTATTCACCCCTTATTCTATCCCATTTACATCACGCCCAGGTCCTACACGATTCAATACAACCTCATTAACCATCACCCTCCTTCCCATCCTTTGGTATGATACACAGATACCATTCCCTTAACTAATGGACCACTCAAGTAAAATGTTCATAAAATGTCCACAAATGTCCATTGAAGTAATTTGATGCATGATGTTGGGCTTCATCTGTTCCGATCACCACTCAAGGCAGAAGAGGTGGTGTATTACATGGAGTTATTTGGCCCCAAATCCAGCTCAAGTTGCACTTGCACTTCTTGTAAGGCTTCTCCTCCTTTGGTTTACATGGTTCCTGTTATAGGAATTCCTGTAACATAAGCTTAAATAAGGAGTTACAACATTTTAAAGATATATCCATTAAAATCTTCACCCCTGGTACTTTTGGGCCAGGTTATAGGGTTTATTGTTGCAATGAACTCTTCCCATTGTTTCTAGTCCAGCTAACAACAAGGGACTCCTACTATAATAATTACCATCTCCACTATTAGAGCCCATGAGCTGCAGTGGCAATAGCCTGCCTCACCATGGTCTACACTATGGGCTGCAGGGGAACCTCTCTTTCCCTGTCTCAGTGTGAGGTCCCTCACATGGGAGACACTCCTACATTAATTTCTGCAATGTGAGTACTTACCACAGGCTGCAACTTTTCCTAAACTGCTCCAGCATGGGTCGCTTCCACAGGGTGCAGTCCTTCAGAGACAGGCTGCTTCAGCATGGGTCTCCTGAAGGGTCACCAGTCCTGTCAGCAACCCTGCTCCAGGATGGGGTTCTCCTGGGGTCACAGCAGCCTATGGGCATCCACCTGCTCCAGCACGGAGTCCTTCACAGGCTGCAGGAGGATATTTGCTCCACACTGGACTCAACCACAGGTCACAGTCCCTTCACCTTTAGTTCAGACTGGAGCTTCAGCCTGTCCAGCACAGCAGCACACAAACAACAGTGATGACCAAGCCCAGGCACATCACCAAGGCTTCTATCAAATCGTTCTCAGGCACAGCAGAGTGACATGGTCGTCACTACAGCAAGCAGCAAAAGCAAAAAGCCAAAACAAGCATTAGACTCTGACATACAGTCAGGCAAGCGAGCCCCGTGGCAAAGCACCAGAGCCTGTGGATTATCAGCTGGACAGTGCTAACAGATACAAATTCAATCTAGCATGTTCCGATCAAACCTGTTATCTCCAACCCTTCAAGCCCCACACTGGGCACTGAAAAAGACTATCATGGTTTAACCCCAGCTGGCAACCAAGCCCCACATAGCCACTCACTCCCCTATAGTGGTAAAGGGGAAAGAATCAGAAGGGTAAAAGTGAGAAAATTCATGTGTTCAGATAAAGTTTAACAGATAAAGCAAAAGCTGCACACACAACCAAAGCAAAACAAGGAATTCATTCACAGCTTCCCATGGGCAGGCAGATGTTCACCCATGTTCAGGACAGCAGGGCTCCATCACTTGAAGGGCAAATATCATAACTCCTAACCTCTCTCCTTCCTCCTTCTTCCCCCCAGCTTTATATACTAAGCATAACACTATATAATATGGGATATGACATTGGCCAGTTGAGATCAGCTTTCCTGGCTGTTACCTATTATCTTACCTCCTCACAACTTCTTGGGCAGCCTACTCACTGATGGGGCAGTGTGAGAAGCAGAAAAGGCCTTGGCTCTGTGTAAGCACTGTTCAGCAATAACAAAAACATCTCTACATTATCAACACTGCTTTCAACACAAATCCAAAGCATAGCCCCATATGAGCTACTGTGAAGGCTGTTAAATCTGCCCCAACAAAAATCATCCTGACCTACAGTCAAAAGCAATACATAAGGATTAGTTTATTAATTTCTGAATCTGAATTACAGCCAAGAAGACACCTTCACCAGCAGATGCAGAAAGAAGGAAACTCAGGCCAGGCAGTGGTGGTGAAAAACCTCCTGAAGAGCCTCCATTCACTTACCAACTCAAGGCTGTACCGCTGAAATTTGTCAAGGAGATGAAAGATATAGTGCTAAAAGAAGCTGAGTCTGTTGGGTCTTCTGCAATCTTTGAAGTCCTTATTTCACCATCCACTGCAATTACCAGCTGGATGAAAGATGGAAGTAACATCCGAGAGAGCCCAAAACACAAGTTTATTGCTGATGGCAAAGATAGGAAGCTGCATATTATCGATGTCCAGCTGTCCGATGCTGGTGAATATACTTGTGTATTACGACTGGGGAACAAAGAGAAGACCTCTACAGCCAAACTCATCGTTGAAGGTATTCCCTGTTTCAAATTTATCAATAATTTAGGCTAGCTACTACTCAAGCTAGAAGAACTGGTGCTTTGTAATTTTATAGTACTTAGTAGATACATCCATTTGTTCCCCTCAATCACTACACATATTATGTAAGGTATTTCTGCATCATATGTTTTGTATATAAATGGACAAATCAAAATAATGTGTTTCCCACAGAACTCCCAGTGCGGTTTGTGAAAACACTGGAAGAAGAAGTCACTGTCATTAAAACCCAACCATTGTACTTGACATGTGAGCTTAACAAAGAAAGAAATGTGATCTGGAGAAAGGATGGTAAAATCATCAAAGCCAAGCCTGGGAAATTTGCTCTGGGTGTTATTGGTTTGTCACATTCTCTCACAGTCACTGATTCAGATGATTCTGATGCTGGCACTTACACTGTTACTGTGGAAGACTCTGAGCTATCATGCTCCTCTTGTGTTAAGGTAGTAGGTAAGCAATCAGTCATGTTCTCTTTTCTGTCAAGGGTATTTGGGCTGTTTTAAAATTAGGAAATCTTTTTCTCATAGTATTACAAATGGACAGATAAGTTTTTTATAGCTATAAAAGTTTGTTGTAATACAAAATCTATTAGTTCTATTTCTTCTCTTTATGGCACATCTATTTGCAGTAAAAGTCTGCTAAGCTGTATTCCTATGTAACTTTTCATTATGCAGAGGTTATAAGAGACTGGTTGGTAAAACCCATAAGAGACCAGCATGTTAAACCAAAAGGAACAGCTACTTTCAGCTGTGACATTGTTAAGGATACACCAAACATTAAATGGTTTAGAGGAGATGAGGAAATTCCTGCTGAACCCACTGACAAGACAGAAATCTTGAAAGAAGGAAATAAAATTTTCCTGAAAATCAAGAATGCTGGCCCTGCTGATGTTGGAGAATATTCAGTGGAAGTTGAAGGTCGCAGATACCCAGCTAAACTGACCCTTGGCGGTAAGGAAGCTTTTATTTGAATTATATTTTATCAGTTCATAAACCAATGTTGAAAAATATCTAAATAAACAGAAAAGGTAACCTGAATAAAAAGGTAACCTGAATAAAGCTCTGTCAAAACTTGACCTAATTATATATGGGTTCATTTTTGCATTCTAGAACGTGAAGTTGAACTTCTGAAGCCATTAGAGGATGTTACAGTTTATGAGAAAGAAACAGCAAACTTTGATACAGAAATATCTGAGGAGGATATTCCTGGTGAATGGAAGCTGAAAGGAGAAACCCTGAGACCTTCACCTGTAAGAATCCTTGAATTTTACAACACAATTTCTTTAAATTAAACACTGTGAACAGGTTCTTTGAGTCTTTATGGTAAGATCTGTCATTGCTACTCAGTCCAGAACACAGAAAGGCTAAGCCTTATGCTGAGTAAAAAACACTAGTTCTCTAAGAATTATAGGCTATAAAAGCTAAGTTTTGAAGGCCTTCATTTTCTTAAGAAATTACAGCACATAATTTGAACAAAAATAGAAATATCCTACATACATTGTAGGAATGATTCTGGCATTGTAAAGATGTGTGGAACACTGAAGAAATGTACTCCATTTTTAAATTATTGAGTAAAAGTTAACTTTCCTTTAAAAACAATTTCAGTCTTTCTACATAACTCTTTACAGCATATAAAATGTTTATAAAATCCCCTTATTAAAATACCTAGCAGTAAGGCATTGGCATTGTATTTACCAAAGTCTGTCATCTCTCCAGACATGTGAAATCAAAGCTGAAGGAGGAAAACGCTTCCTAACCTTACACAAAGTCAAGTTAGAGCAAGCTGGTGAAGTCCTTTATCAGGCAATTAACGCCGTTACTACAGCTATCCTGACAGTAAAAGGTATGATGCACCATGGAGTACAATACCAGCTTAAAGGGAGTTCACATGGAGCACGTAACAAATGATGTGTTATGTTTTGCTTCTAGAAATTGAACTGGACTTTGCTGTGCCCCTAAAAGATGTTACTGTTCCTGAGAAGCGCCAAGCAAGGTTTGAGTGTGTCCTTACCAGAGAAGCCAATGTTATATGGTCTAAGGGCACTGATATAATCAAGATTGGAGAAAAATTTGACATCATCGCAGATGGAAAGAAGCATATTCTTGTTATCAATGATTCGCAGTTTGATGATGAAGGAGAGTACACTGCTGAAGTTGATGGCAAGAAGAGCACAGCAAGACTGTTTGTGGAAGGCAAGTATCTTCTGCTTTCAACAAGAATAAAAAAAATGGATAAAGAATGTATCTTTTAGAACTACATCAGTCTTTTTTCTGATGGTATTTATGTGTCTACATTACAGGTGTGAGGCTGAAGTTCATATCACCTCTACAGGATCAAACAGTGAAAGAAGGGGAAACAGCTCACTTTCAGTTTGAGCTTTCTCATGAAGACATGCCAGTGAAATGGTACAAAAACGACAAGAGACTTCACACAAGCAGAACAGTTTTTATTACTTCAGAAGGCAAAGTTCATAAACTAGAAATGAGAGAAGTAACACTTGATGATATCTCTGAAATAAAGGCCGTAGTCAAGGACATGAACACACAAGCCAACCTCAAAGTCTTAGGTAAGTACATAAATAATTTTAAATATGCTATATAATATGTATTAACAATGTTTATAAGTAGAAAGGGACAAAATATTGATGTTTTAGTAAACGTATATTACTAATTTGCCTTTACATATCCACTATGTCTTTTGCAGAGGCCGATCCATATTTCACTGTGAAGTTACAAGACTACAGTGCTGTAGAGAAAGATGATATTACTCTGGAGTGTGAACTTAGCAAAGATGTGCCAGTAAAATGGTATAAAGATGGTGCAGAACTAATAGCTTCCAACAGAATTTCGATAAAAACGGATGGCTTGCGCCGTATCCTGAAGATCAAGAAGGCTGCAGAGACTGATAAGGGTGTTTATGAGTGTGACTGTGGAACCGACAAGACAAGTGCTAATATCAGCATTGAGTGTAAGTTACCATGTCTTGGCTAAGGGAAAGTACTCAAATCTTTGCAAAATGGTGGAGACAGACACTCTCTAGAGTATAAGACCTAAAATGTACCTATAGAAGCTTGCTGTTACAGTGAATAGATGAAATATCTAGATTTAGAATTATTAAAATGTTTACAAGAGACAGTGTATCTGAGGATACATAGATGGCTTTTGTAAAGACAAATATGGTATGTCAGTTTCAACGTCCATTTAGAGTCAGGAAAAAAAGCAGTTTATTTCACTGTAACAGATATCTGAGCTAGCTATGAGGAAAATAACTAATAAGTAAATAATTAAATAACTAGATTTTCAGACATATCATAGAAGGATGCTATGGACTGCCCAAACTTGCAGCTTTTTAAAAAGGAGTTAGATGAACAGTCATTTGTCATAGCATCTGAATACCCCAAAGAAAGATTAGGAAGAGAGTTGAGATCCTTTCCAGTATTACATGTTTACGGTATAGAGTTTGTGAGATGTAAACTTTTGATTTTTCTTTTATTTTAGCTCGCATAATTAAAGTGGAGCGCCCACTGTATGGAGTGGAAGTATTTGTTGGTGAAACAGCACGCTTTGAAATTGAAATTTCTGAGCCTGATGTCCATCCTATATGGAAACTAAAGGGAGAAACCCTAACACCTTCACCTGTAAGCTTTCTTCTTGATTTTTAGACCATAATTTACATTAGAAAATAATACTTAAAAATAATGCTTTTTTAGTGGTTTCTTAAAATATTCATATTTGGGGTGGGGGGTGTGTTTCTTTATCACCAGGACTGTGAAATCATTGAAGATGGGAAGAAGCATATTCTTGTCCTTCATAACTGCAACCTTGATATGACTGGAGAAGTGTCTTTCCAAGCTGCTAATGCTAAAAGTGCTGCTAATCTGAAAGTGAAAGGTACAGTCTGCACTTGGCCAATATTTTGATGTGTATTTTGGGGCAGTAGAACAAATCTAGCCTCAGAAAGCTCTATATGAACCTATCACTGAATGAAAGAGCTCTTCTTTGATTTCAGAATTACCTCTCATCTTTATCACTCCACTGAGTGATGTGAAGGTCTTTGAGAAGGATGAAGCTAAGTTTGAATGTGAGGTATCCAGAGAACCCAAGACTTTCCGCTGGTTGAAAGGAACAGAAGAGATCACTCCTGATGAAAGATTTGAAATTGTTTCAGACGGAACAAAGCATGCTCTGATTATTAAATCAGTTGCCTTTGAGGATGAAGTTAAATACACATTTGAAGCTGAGGATAAAAGAACAAGTGCCAAGCTAATTATTGAAGGTTTGTTAGACTTTGCCTTCCTAGGAAAGTATTGCATCATAGTGCTTGAATAGTTTTTATTGATAACATGATTGTTATTGAATTGTTATGTTGTTATAGGTATCCGCCTGAAATTCATTACTCCTCTCAAGGATGTAACTAAAAAGGAGCGAGAAACTGCAGAGTTCACTGTGGAACTCTCCCATGAAAATATCTCTGTTGTCTGGTTCAAGAATGACCAACGATTACATACCAGCAAAGTGGTTTCAATGACAGATGATGGCAAATTCCATACACTCACAATCAAAGATCTTACTATTGATGACACTTCTCAGATTAAAGTAGAAGCTATGGGCCAGTCCTCAGAAGCTAAGCTCACTGTTCTTGGTAAGAATACCCAAAAGAATTCACCTATTGCCGGGAGAGTCTTATTCATAAAAAATGATGATCAGAACATCTTTGGCTTGGCCTAAATCTACATTGTGATTTTGAAAATTTTACCATTTGTTTTTCTTCTTTGGGTCTCTATTTTCCTATTCACAAAGGATGACTAAAATAACTTTAAAATTTCTTGCAACTGTTGCAAAGTTAGTTATTTGATATTTAATCAGTGCTCTGAAACATTTAGAGTATCAAAAGAATGTTGTCAGTAATATTAATAATGTGCTGAATTGTTTCTTAGATGATTATTGGGGGATTTTTTGTAACAGAATTGTGAAATATTTATAAGGACTATATTTAATCCTTCCTGCAGGACATAAACAAGAAATGTATTCTATGGTAAAAACTAAATGTTCTTTCTGATAGGCTAAAACTTCAGACTGAAACATCTTACCTTTTGCTTGCAGAGGGAGACCCTTACTTCACTGGGAAACTGCAGGATTACACTGCTGTAGAGAAAGATGAAGTAATCTTACAATGTGAAATCAGCAAAGCAGATGCACCAGTGAAATGGATGAAGGATGGCAACCCGATTACTGCATCAAAGAATGTTGTTATTAAGGCTGATGGTAAAAAGAGAATCCTTATTCTCAAGAAGGCTCTGAAGAAAGACATTGGACAGTACACTTGTGACTGTGGTACTGATCAAACCTCTGCTAAACTTGATATTGAAGGTATGGTTATTTTAATGGGCTGCTCTGCAGTAGAGACCTTTTGGGGTCTGCTAGAGATTGAGGGAATCAATCACCCTTTTTTTTTGCAGACCGGGATATTGAGATTGTACGACCACTGTACAGTGTGGAGGTGATTGAGACAGAGACTGCCCGTTTTGATATTGAAATTTCTGAGGAAGGTGTCCATGGCAATTGGAAGCTAAAAGGAGAACCCCTGACTGAATCAGCTGTAAGTGAATATTTCACGATGTTTTTTGTGTGTGTCTCAACAATTTGCAGGGATGAAGGGTATAAAGGAGGCGGTGGCTGCAGAAACTAAATGTAATCTCTTTATACTTTCAATAAGGGTGACTATAATAAAAATACTGGGTTTTTTCATTAATAACTTTTAAAATGTACTTAATCAAAAATATTATATAAAATAGCTAAACCATAAATTATTTTACATAAATAAGTTAATCAGCACACAAATGTGTTGCCTCTTGCTCTTTCTTTCTAAGAGGTAGCAGACAGTATTAGGAAGAGCCTTTGAAAGAAAAGGCCTATGAATGAATGTTTATAAGGTATATTTCATGTGGCAGTAGGCCTAAGTGCTGTGAATGGAGGAGGAGAAAACAGATACATGGTATGAGGAGAAGCAGGGGCTCTTGTGGTGAGGAATACAAAAAAGATACTGAAAAGAATTGTTTCAATTCTGTTTTTTCAGGAATGTGAAATCAAGGAAGAAGGCAAAAAGCACTTCCTTACACTGTACAATGTACGCTTAGATCAAGCTGGTGGAGTAGATTTTCAAGCAGCAAATGCCAAGTCTGGTGCTCACCTTCGAGTGAAACGTAAGTGTCTTTTAAACTGAAATTAATAAAGTGAAAACATCATACTCATTGCCTCTTTGAAACAGGCGGAAAATCTCTACACTGTATTGAACCCACAGCGGTCCTTTTGAGAACAGCAACTCAAGGATTAGTTACTCAAGTCATCTTAATTTCTTAGTTAAGGAATATCTTATATGTTTTCTAACCCTGGATATCATTTATTCATATAGGAGAAGTAAAAATCAGGAGATGGCCTTGAAGGCTGCTTCATGGTCTGGCATCATATGGTGTTATGAAATCAAAGTATTGCAAGCAAAGGCTTTACTGCATTAAAATATCATGTTAACTGGAGAGGATAGGATAACAGTGATATCTGGGGTTAGGGCTAAGAGCTTGATGGACAGGGACAGACTACATGGTTGAAGACCACTTGTTTCCCACTCCAATCCTAGCCCTCGCTATTTTGGAAAACACATGCCTTATCTAGCAACAGGCATGCAAGGCTTGGCAAGGAGACAGATGCACAGCAACTTTCCTGCTGACCTTGTTCAATTTAAAGAAACACACTCTGCAAATAGGAAATTGTAGGTGACCAGCCCTCCCCCAAGAGCCCAGAGTGGCCTCTTCTATTTTGGGAATTTAAAGAGCAGCATTGCGATGTCTGTCTCTCTTGAGGGAAGCCACCATGGAGATTAGTACGTAAGGGCAGCCGCAGTTCTCTCTTGGGTAGAAGTGACTAATCTGAAAATTATGTCTTCTCCTTACCAAGCTCGAGTAATTGGCTTGCTGAGACCCCTCAAGGATGTAACAGTGACAGCTGGGGAATCAGCAACCTTCGATTGTGAACTCTCTTATGAGGGAATCCCAGTAGAGTGGTATCTGCAAGGAAAGAAACTGGAGCCCAGTGATAAGGTAAAGAAACTCAACTTTACTTTTCCTCGTGTATCCCCCTCCTTTTTCTCTTTCAACTCTCTTCCCCTTCATTATTTCTTATTTATTCTCTGCCTGTAGAAATACTAAGGCACAGCATTGTGGTAGTGCTGCTGTGCCAAATGGCAATTCCTCACTTAATCAGATTGAGCAATTTTTTTCCCCAGAAATTCCAGTGTTCTGTAATGCTACAAGTATTTATTATACAAAGGGAAACTAAGGTTCCAAAAGATCAAACAGTGGTTTTGTATCTGATTCTGCTGGAGACTCAGCCACAGGGATAGTGAATAATTTTGGCTCAGGTTACCTGTGATTACAGTGAGATGATTTTGAAAGGTGCTATCAGGAAAAGCTTTTTTTCCTCCTGAATGCTGAGTTGCAGTCCAATTCTGCATATAAGGGGATTAAGAGGATTCAAATTCCATTTCAGGCATTTGTTCTGGCTCTCCAGATAACTCTCTGGGCAGATTTGCTGGTCAAGCACTTCTCACTAGCTATTTTTAACCCTTCATCAAGTGCTGGCTCTTAAGTCTGAGATCTGAGTAGCCTGGAATGCAGTCAGTTTAAAATTTAAAGTTACCGATAGGGGAAATAAGTAAAAAAACATAAATAAATGCATTAAGAAATTTAAAGGGATATCACTGCTTTTAAGGGTTCTTTTTTACATAGTAGACCTAAAGAAAATAAAGCAAATGAAAACAGAAGTTGGAAACCTCAAACAGCAAACTTTCAAGACATTGCATGACCTAACAAAGTTTCAGAACCTGTAATAATGCTACTAGTAATACTTTAGCATAGATTTTTTCTTTTAAATGCAATTTTTGACATATTATTTTCAGGTTTTGCTAGATCTTTCTGAGCCTCACCAAATTTGCATAAATAAAAAACTTTCATAAAAAAATAGAATATAGAAATAGCAAAAGAAGAACAGATTATGGTGATAGGGGACCCTATTATAGTATTTAAGGTCAGATAAACAAAGTTGTAACTCAACAGATGAGGCATGAAATAAATCAAGGTAATTACTTCTGAGTTTCAGAATAAAAACATGAAAAGTTATTGATCAGTGCAGAGGACGGATAGTTATTACTGCCTGGCAAAAAGTAATATTTTATGTACCATGTTCTGTATGAAGGAACATTATTTGGGTCCTATCTGTCTGAGTTATCATTTTAATTACATGAAAAAAAAAAATGTCAAGGTTTCCATTCAGTTTATGTATACAATCAGAATTGTCGTTTGACTCCGGTTGAAATTTTATCAAGAAGAAATTGAGAGTAAACGTTATATTTACTTAATGCATCACTTTCTACCCATTTAAAATAGCCCCTAGAAACATATTTACAACTGTCTTCAAGAATCAATCTAATTGTACAAGTGTTTCATTTTATCTGTTACTAATTCAAACCATTTCAGCCGCACACGTATAACCTTTATTGACTGAAGTGACCTTTGTTTATCTTTACTGAGTTTCTTGGTCAAATATATATTTGGCTTCATCTCAATCTCTTTCAAATGAATACTCACTAAAGGTAGTTTTCAGGGGCACATTTGGGAGGAAGGACAGCCTCTTTGTTCCTTCCTTCCCTCTGAAACAAAAGGGACTGCATTCTCAATATTTTATCCTTATTCCTTAGCAGAAGCCTGCTTTTCGCCTTTATTTTTCTAAACCAGCATTTACTATTTGATCACATACTACTCTGAAAATAGATAAAAAGAATTATTTGAGAGCTATGTTAAAATTTACAGCATGAATGAGTAGCAGTCCTCTTACTGGCTGCAATACAGGATGTATTCTTGAATCCTCCAGGGCCCTCAAGTCCACTCCTAGAGAAGAGGGGTGTTTTTGTAGTAGTAGCCCATTACAAACTCAAACAAACTACTCAAAGTCATTTCTGCAATAGATCAACACAGAAATTAGTCTCTTAGGTAGAGATTTTTACCAAATTTTAATAATATAAAGTCCAAATGGCATTTCCGGAAGAGTGTGTGTGTAGGGTGCCGAGCCTCTTTATATCTGTGAAAGTTTTTACTTTAGATGTAGCCAGCAGTAATACCAACTTTTTCCCATAAGTTTGCGCTTTTTTTTTTTTTTTGTATTTATTAGTAGCTTTTCAAAATAGACATGATCTCAGGTCAGTCTCAAAATCCTTAAAGCACTGAGGATTGAGCTATATCTAGTATCTACAAAAGGAAATTATCAAAATTTCATATAAAAGTGGACAACCAAACTCCACAGATAATAAATAGCAATGCTATTTCACGAAATATTTCTTAAATATTTGTTGTAGATAGTCACAAAGAGATATTTATGTACTTTTTAAGGTTGTGACACGTGCTGAAGGGAGAGTTCACACACTTGTTCTGAGAGACGTCAAGTTAACAGATGCAGGAGAGGTATCACTGACAGCAAAAGATTTCAGAACTCAAGCAAATCTTTTTGTGAAAGGTAAGTCAGTCATTTTAGTTAAACCATAATCAGTATTAACGGTCCATTCATGATTCACCCTGGAATAGGATGTTAATATACACCATATATCAAATGAGTAGGATCATACATACAATATTAGACTGGGAGATAACTTTCCTGTCTAAAAAAGCCACTTAGTTTAAGTCTCTGTGCTTCACAGAAGAGCTGAAGAAAGGGAAAAACACTAGAAATGTGTCAGATGTGGGAGATGAACCAGTTAATTAAAATTTCTAGGGCCTTACTGCAGACTTGAACAGTCAATTGGCCTCAAGAGGACCCACAAACACTGGCCTTTGTGGCTCCCGGTGGCTTTTTCTGTTCTTTTGAATATTCAGAAACCTATGAGTTACCTATGATAACTGCACCATCAGTCAAGGGACATAACATGGTCTCTATACCCACTCGTACACTTGCAGGGTGTGTACCATCAAGAAGTAAAGAACCTGCATATACTAATTCAGTAATTGAAGGAAAAATTAAAAAAAATTCTCTAAGTTCAGAGTATAATTTTAGAGTCACTGAGATCACATGGGTGTAGTTCAGCTAAAGAAACTGGGTTATAAGGCTTGGTGATGATTTTTAAGTAAAAACCCCATGGATAAGGCTATAATTCAGCCTAATCTTACAGTAGGCTGAAAATGAGGAATTCTGTTAACAGAACCATGCCCGTTCATTAAAAACAAATTTAAAAAAAATAAAAAAAGAGTATTAAAAAACTTTCAGCAGAGACATGTAAGAGCCTTTTTGATCATTCAGTCAAGGAAAATTAGTAAATAGCAGAGGACTGCTCTGTACAAGCAGAAGACTGGCTGTAATGTAGATCTTTTCTGTCAAAAATCTATCTTGTTTCTTTTTAGAACCCCCAGTTGAATTTACTAAACCACTTGAGGACCAGACTGTTGAAGAGGAGGCCACTGCAATACTGGAATGTGAAGTTTCCAGGGAAAATGCAAAAGTTAAATGGTTCAAAAATGGAGAAGAAATTCACAAAACAAAGAAGTATGATATCATTTCTGATGGCAGGGTCAGAAAGCTCATCATCCATGGCTGCACACTGGATGACGCAAAAACATATAGCTGTGATGCTAAGGATTTTAAGACGTCTTGTTTTCTCAATGTAGAACGTGAGTAATTTAGTTTTCTACTAAATCAACGTCAGCTTTTTTTTTTTCTTCTTGAGCATAAACTTTCCTCTACTAAAAATTTTCTTTTCTCTTACAGCTCTTCGTGTCGAGTTCCTGAAACCCCTAACTGACCTGGAGGTCAAAGAAAAACAGTCTGCTCGGTTTGAATGTGAAATTTCTCGACCAGGTGTCAAGGTCAGTAATAGTACTTTTTAGTCTCAGTAACTCCTTCAACTCAGGGGGACAACTCTATTATGTTGTTATAAATGAACACATAACTGACATCTGTGATGAGTATGTTAATATTAATAACCATGTTAATTTGTTCTGAAACAGGTGAAGTGGTTCAAGGATGGCATGGAAATTAGAAAAGGCAAAAAGTATGACATAATTTCCAAAGGTGCAGAACAGATTCTTGTTGTTAATAAATGTGTCTTTGATGATGAAGCTGAATACTCCTGTGAAGCAAAAACAGCGCGAACTTCAGGCCTACTTACCGTGATAGGTAAACACAGTGGTTTAGAATCCAATACGTGAACAACAAAAAATGTGAGGGGTATTTTTTGTGACAGGCTTTAATCATCTTCCGAAATTCTTTTGTGCAGAGGAAGAGGCTGTTTTCACAAAAAATCTTCCTGATCTTGAAGTAAATGAAAATGACACTGTAAAATTGATCTGCGAAGTTTCAAAGCCTAATGCTGAAGTTACTTGGTTTAAAGGAGATGAAGAGGTGCCTGATGGTGGTAGATTTGAGCACATTTCTGATGGTAGAAAGAGAATTCTTCTTATACATAATGCTCATCCTGAAGATGCTGGCAAATATACTTGCAAGCTCCCAAGCTCCAGTACAACAGGAAAACTTACTGTACATGGTAAGAGTTTTACTTTGGTGACCTTGTCTTCTGGGAATAAAAGAATAAAATTAAAAATATTTTAAAAATTAGAGAGAATAAATAACTTGGTTTATTTCATTCACAACTAAAAATAAAATAAAAAAAAATTTATCTACAAAAATACTTTCTTTCAGAACTGGCAGCAGAATTTCTTACCAGACCACAAAATCTTGAGGTACTTGAAGGAGAAAAAGCTGAATTTGTCTGTTCAGTATCCAAAGAGGCCATTACAGTACAGTGGCTAAGGGGTGACACAGTCCTGGAGCCTGGTGATAAGTACGACATCATTTCAGATGGCAAGAAGAGAACACTTGTGGTTAAAGACACTATTCTAGGAGATACAGGAATGTATAGTGTCATGGTTGGTGAAGCTAAAGCTGCAGCACATTTAGCAGTGATTGGTAAGCTTTATTTTACCAATATGTCAGTGCATGTTTTGTTGCACTCCTTATACTGTATTATGTTCTATTTCTTCTGATTTCTCAATTTCAGAAAAACTCAGGATTATAACTCCCCTTAAGGACCAAGAAGTTACTGAGTGTCAAGAAGTTATCTTCAACTGTGAAGTTAATAAAGAAGGTGCCAAAGAGAAGTGGTACAAAAATGAAGAGGCAATATTTGATAGTGCAAAGTACATTATTGTTCAGAAGGGTTTAGTTTACACTCTCAGAATCAGAGATGCAGAGCTGAAAGACCAAGCTACCTACACCATTGCACTGTCAAACCAGAGAGGCGAACACGTCAAAAGCTCTGCTGCCTTAACAGTATTAGGTAAGTATCTTGTACTGCTTTAAGATTGTTTCATCATTTACATTCAGTTTCATATAAAGATGTAAAAATGTTTGCTTTTTTTGTTGTAACAGAGGAGGATCTCAAAATTGTTGAGCCCCTTGAAGACATTGAGACCATGGAAAAGAAAACTGTCACATTCTGGTGCAAAGTCAATCGCCTTAATGCAACTCTCAAATGGACAAAGAATGGCGAAGAGATCACGTTTGACAGGCGCATTTTGTACAAAATTGATAAATTCAAACACTCATTGATCATTAAAGACTGTGGGTTTATAGATGAAGGTGAATACACTGTTACTGCTGGACAAGACAAATCTGTTGCAGAGCTTCTCATTACAGAAGCACCAGCAGACTTCACTGAACATCTTCAGGACCAGACTGTCACTGAATTTGATGATGCTGTCTTTACATGCCAGCTTTCCAAAGAAAAAGTCAGTGTAAAATGGTACAGAAACGGAAGAGAAATCAAAGAAGGCAAAAAGTATGTGCACTTCATTATGCTTGTTAAGGTGCTAAACATGCTTGCTTTACTTTGTTGCTTTTTCTGGAAACTAAAATACTGCTTGTTTTTCTCCCTTAAAGATACCAGTTTGAAAAGGATGGAAATCTGCACAGATTAATCATAAAAGACTGTAGACTAGATGATGAGTGTGAATATTCCTGTGGAGTGGATGACAGGAGATCTAGGGCAAGACTTTTTGTTGAAGGTATGTGTAAAACCAAATGGGATTTATTTCTTCGTTGTTTAATAATAGTAGAAACAATAAACAAATAACACCAAATTAATGAACATTTATTTCAGAAATACCTGTTGAGATTATCCGACCACCACAAGATATTTATGAAGCTCCTGGTGCAGATGTCATCTTCATGGCCGAATTGAACAAAGATGGTGTGGAGGTCAAGTGGCTGAGAAACAACATGATTATCATTCAAGGTGACAAACATCAGATGATGAGTGAAGGGAAGGTCCACAGGCTGCAGGTGTGCGAGATAAAGCCCCGTGACCAAGGGGAATACAGATTTATTGCCAAAGATAAGGAAGCTAGAGCTAAGCTTGAATTAGCTGGTAAGTTATTTGCTTTGTGTTTCTTTTATAAAATCTTACATGAGTGAATTACCTATTTAACTAAACTGATTTTTGTCCTTTCAAGGAGTTGAACTAAAATGAATACACAATCAGCCTGAGTCTGTTGAACAGTGCAAGTCTGTTGAACTACATGAATTACAATTCAGGCAAAATATATATTTTTCATTATACTATGCTGATCCAACTGTTGAGGAAAATATAGGTCACTTTTCAATATCTATACCAAGGAGCATGATTTAAGCTTAAAGGAGACAGAACCTTTTCATTAAGTCACTCATAAAACATGGAAATTATTTGGCCTACTAATTTCAGTCATATAAGACATTTAATTCCTAATTTGTCTATTTTGGATTGGCCAATGAAGTAATTAAATTAATGCTCAAAAAGCAACTCCCTATTTCCTGATTTTATAGGAGAACACAATACATACCAACCAGCCTGAATTTCTGTCTCTGAAGCTGTCCAATGAGCATAAGAAGAATTTCCTTTGAATTTTCCCAGCAGCTTCTTTTACTTTTCTATGTTAGCCTCTTTGCTGACTACACAAATATATCAATTTATATATGTGTGTATATATATATATATATATATGCAAGTACTTATTTGTCACATTCATCTTTCTTAGCTGCACCTAAAATCAAGACTGGGGATCAAAATCTTGTGGTTGATGTTGGGAAGCCTTTAACTATGACTGTGCCATATGATGCCTACCCAAAAGCAGAAGCTGAATGGTGGAAAGCAGGGGAAATCCTGCCCACAATAACTGTTGATACAACAACTGACTGCACTACCTTCAAAATTTTTGAAGCAAAGAAATCAGATAAGGGAAGGTACAGGGTTATGCTTCGGAACAAACATGGACAGGCAGAAGCATTCATCAATGTAGAGGTCATCGGTAAGTACTTCTACTGTTAAAATCTTGCTTAAATTTGTTTCACAGAATCATACCTTCCACTTGCCCTTAGGGAGAAGCTGTAGATTAGCCTCCTCTTCTGTAGCCAGAGGGAAAACAAAAAGATGCAATGTCCTGAAATATTGTCATATCTTTATTAGATGTTCCAGGTCCAGTTAGAAACTTGGAAGTCACTGAAACTTATGATGGTGAAGTTGGTCTCGCCTGGCAAGAACCAGAAAGTGATGGTGGAAGTAAAATCATAGGCTATGTTGTTGAAAGACGTGATATTAAGCGTAAGACCTGGATTACAGTCACAGATCATGCTGAAAATTGTGAATACACTGTTACTGGACTTCAAAAAGGAGGAGTTGAGTACCTTTTCCGTGTTAGTGCACGCAACAGAGTGGGTACCGGTGAGCCCGTGGAAACAGACACACCTGTGGAAGCTAAGAGCAAATTTGGTGAGCAAAAGTTATCAAAAGAATGCAGTGTAAGAAAAGTAGTACGGACTCTAACAATAGGTAAAACTCACATACCTTGTTTTTCCTTTTTCTCCCTACAATAAAATGCAGATGTTCCTGGTCCTCCTCAAAATGTAGAAGTTACTGATGTGAACAGGTTTGGAGCCACACTTAGCTGGGAACCACCCGAGTATGATGGAGGATCTCCAATTACTGGCTACGTTATTGAACTGCGTAACAAAGGTTCCATCAGATGGGAGCCTACTATGACCACAGGAGCTGATGAACTCTCTGCTATGCTGACTGATGTCGTGGAAAATGAAGAATATTTCTTCAGAGTAAGAGCTGAAAACATGGTTGGAGTTGGCAAACCAAGTCCTGCTACACGCGCAGTAAAAATTATGGACCCAATCGGTAAGTATGCGTGATTGTGATTGCATTATGAGACAGGGACACTTTGGATGTTTATGTTGTGCCTGCACAAAAGTTCGATTGACAAACGTCTGTGCTGTGTACAGTTAGGTTTTTCCTACTTTTGTCCTCCAAACATATCAGGAGTACGTTGCTACCATTTGGTTCAGTAAGAACTCCAAATATTTTTGCTCTGAAGTTAGAATCCAACTCAATTTAAAAATCTCATTGAGAAAAAGCTGTGCAAAGGCTTTAAAAACAGTACTGTAAGATATAAATAGATAATTTGCAGAGCCCTACTCCTGTATCAGTTGCAAAAATGTATTTGTTGCAATTTTTTTTTCAGAGAGACCAAGTCCTCCCATTAACCTTGATCATTCAGATCAAACTAAGTCATCAGTTCAGCTCACATGGGAACCTCCTCTCGAAGACGGAGGAAGTCCAATCTTGGGCTATATTATTGAAAGGCAAGAAGAAGGAACAGACAAATGGGTTCGGTGTAACCCAAAACTAGTACCTGCTCTTACTTTTAAGGTATGATGTTGTCTTCATCAACATTTAAAATGTATAGATAATTTTTAATATGAGCTAGTAAATTATTATTTATGCTTTTTAGGTAACTGGATTGAAACAAGGATCCAGTTATTACTACAGAGTCTCAGCAGAAAATGCAGCTGGTGTGTCTGACCCAGCAGAAGCTATTGGGCCATTAACTGCAGATGATACTTTTGGTAAGCCATATGCTATTTATTAAAGACTATTAATCAGATAAGGAACATTAATAAAAGGGCATCTTGTGGGTAATATGGAGATTTTTCACCAGATAACTGTCAAGCCTTAGACATTTGAGTTTATGAGAAATTTCTCCTCCATTATGAATTCTGCAGATAATTATCTGTACTTTAAAGTACAGAGGCCTATTATGTTGCCTGAGGAGCAAGTCATGACCTTTTGTCTCCTGACCTAGCTTTGTGGAAGGTGGGAGATAACAGGAGAGAAAGACAGAGAAGACCCCTAAAAAGAAATTAAACAATACAAAGTTTTTACATTGAAGGGTAGATTAGATATCCTACTTGGCAATGCTAATCTCCCTTATCATCTCACATATTTCTGAAAAAAAGAAAAGCATTTAGTCAGGACAAGTAGGGAGTGATAAGCCAAAGCTAGGCCTAGGCAGCTCCAACCTGCAGGCTGAGATACAGTCAGAATCAGCCTCTCAGCACATCTATCATTAGCCATACTAATAACATCTGGAAATACTTCATAGAATCCATTTTCCACTTTTTCCAGTTGAACCTACAATGGACCTAAGTTCATTTAAGGATGGGCTGGAAGTTATTGTTCCAGAGCCAGTCAAGATCCGTGTTCCCATCACTGGCTATCCTGTTCCAACTGCCACATGGTCTTTTGGTGACCAAGTCTTAGAAGAAGGTGATCGTGTAACTATGAAGACGACTGCCTCATTTGCAGAACTCATAATTACTCCAAGTGAACGTCCAGACAAGGGAATTTATCACTTAACATTAGAAAACCCTGTGTCATCTGTTTCAGGAGAAATCAATGTTAATGTCATTGGTAAGTGAACTTTTATATAATCTAGCAATAACATTCTATATTTTTCTTGCTAAAATCTAATTAGGATAACAGTGGGAAATCTCACAATTTCCAGTAAACCAAGTATATTGAAATATAACTAAAAACTAGAAATCCATCCTCAAAAAAACTCCTTTCTGGTTTTCAATATCCAACTTTGCTGTTTAAGGAAGAATGACTAACAAGACCAAGTCTTCTGGCAGATATATTAACATAGAGATCATCTATCAAACACCAATTACAAAATAATTAATGAAATTTCTACAACTTCCAGCTACTCCAAGTGCACCAAGAGAATTTCAAGTTTTAGAAGTACTCAGGAGTACAGTACAGCTGTCATGGGAGCCTCCAGAAGATGATGGTGGAAGTCCAGTTACTGGCTATTTAATTGAAAAACGTGAAGTAAGCCGGAAAACATGGAGCAAAGTAAGTTCATTCTTTCTCATTTGAATTTATATTGCTATATTATTTGCACATGTGCTACTGTGGAAATTGTGTCTTATTTTGGTAATCGCTCTCTGGAAATAAATTTTAAAAACACATTGGAACCTTTTGTCTCTTTAGGTTATGGATCACATTGTTGACCAAGAGTTCACTGTACCTGACCTCGTCCAAGGAAAAGAATATTTATTCAGAGTTTTTGCATGCAATAAATGCGGCCCTGGAGAACCTGCATATATTGATGAACCTGTAAATATGTCAACACCAGCAAGTGAGCACATTATTGCTAATTTTCTGTTTCTGAAATCTTGCTGATTTTCTTCAAAATAAGATGTAAAATCAAAATATGTTTTAATTTTTAATAGCGGTGCCTGACCCACCAGAAAATGTCAAATGGAGAAATCCAACATCAAAGGGAATTTTCCTAACATGGGAGCCTCCCAAATCTGATGGTGGTGCCCGCATTAAGGGTTATCTGGTAGAAAAGTCCCAACGTGGCACAGACAAGTGGGAGACATGTGGGGAGCCTGTTATTGAAACAAAGTAAGTAAATTGACATGAGTAGATAATCTTTTCAACTAACTATGCCATGGCCATCACTTTAAATATCTGATTTTTCTCTTTTTTTAAAACAGAATGGAAGTAACAAAGCTCATGGAAGGAGAGTGGTATGCATATCGGGTTAAGGCTTTGAACAGAATAGGAGCTAGTAGGCCAAGTAAGCCAACTGATGATATTCAGGCCATTGATGCAAAAGGTAATTGCTTCACATGCTGAATTACAATAGCTGCTTTATTTTTACTAGTCTCTGAAACGCCATTTCTGTAACAACATTTTTATTCTCTCCTAAATCAGAGGCTCCAGAAATTTTCTTAGATGTGAAGCTTCTTGCTGGACTTACTGTGAAAGCTGGAACTAAAATTGAGCTGCCAGCTAAAGTAACTGGAAAGCCTGAGCCCCGGGTTACTTGGACCAAGGCTGACAAAATTTTGAGACCTGACAACAGAATCACCATTGAAACCCAACCTAATCATTCTACAGTCACTATTACAGACAGCAAGAGGAGTGACAGTGGAACCTATATTATAGAAGCTGTAAATTCCAGTGGACGTGCTACTGCTGTTGTTGAAGTTAATGTTCTTGGTATGCATGTATTCTATGTTGTTCATACAAATAATTTGTAATGTATGGAAGTATGTAAGTAGAAGATTAATGTTCACATCTTATTCTCTACAGATAAACCTGGTCCACCAGCTGCATTTGATGTGTCAGAAATCACAAATGAATCCTGCCTTCTAACATGGAATCCTCCACGAGATGATGGGGGTTCTAAAATTACCAACTATGTCCTTGAGAAAAGAGCTACAGACAGTGAAATATGGGACAAGTTGTCATCAACTATTAAGGATACAAAATTCAGAGCTACCAATTTAACTCCTCATAAAGAATATGTGTTCCGAGTCAGTGCTGAGAACATGTATGGTATTGGGGAGCCAGCACAGTGTAACCCCATCATTGCCAAATATTCATTTGGTTAGTTAATTAAATTCATGTTGATTTTTCACAATATTTAAATAGGGAGGAAAAAAACAACACATCTGATTTTGTGTTTTTATTTTGTTTTGTTTTTAATTAATTAATTTATACAGATCCACCAGGCCCTCCAACAGGTCTCAAGCCTACAGAGGTCACTAAAGATTCAGTCACTTTAACATGGAATGAACCAGATGAAGATGGTGGCAGCCCCATAACCGGCTACTGGGTTGAAAGATATGATCCTGAGCAGGATAAATGGATAAAATGCAATAAAATGCCAGTGAAAGATACAACATTCAAGTAAGACTACAGTCAATTTAGGTTGAAATATATCACAGAGACATAAAAATGTAACAGTAGTGTTTTAAACAAGTTTTACATTGTTCTTACTCTTTTTTTCCTAGCTTCCATAAGTTTAAGTCCGACTACCATCTGGTGGCATACTTTTTCATAATTAGTTTTAAAGAGAAATGTCTTTACACCAGAGTGAATCAAGTTTTGAATTTTTTTAAATGTTATGCTTAATAGTTTCTGTTATGTGATTATTCATAAGATATTCTAAAATAGCAGACATAGCTATCTCAAGTATCAATTTGCCAAAGGCCTTGGGGGTTTTCTGCTGGTACTCTTATTAACTAAAAAACATGGAATATGCAAAAATGTGAGATGGTTCTTAAACGCTCATTTCTGTATATGGTGCTCTATTTTACTGCTGACAATATGCCCATTTCAAATGTTCGACATTTTGTAAAACATCATTAGCAATAATTTAGGTATTTTCAGATTTTCCAAGTAATCTGTGGTATGAAAAGTAGATAGATAGATCTTTTAGATATTAATTAATGTCTAGGTTTGGTTTAATCAAACTTAATTTTTATTTTCAGAGTTAAAGGTCTTACAAATAAGAAGAAATATAAGTTCCGTGTCTTGGCAGAGAATCTTGCAGGACCTGGAAAACCAAGCAAGGAAACAGAACCAATCTTAGTGAAAGATCCAATTGGTATAATAAACACATTTTTAACAATTTAATTTAGCAATAACAAAAAATTGTTTTCAATCATATAATTAATACTGGATTCTTGTCTAGATCCACCATGGCCTCCTGGAAAGCCCACTGTGAAAGATATTGGCAAGACATCATTGACCCTGAATTGGACAAAGCCAGAACATGATGGAGGGGCAAAGATTGAATCTTACGTCATTGAGCTGTTAAAGACTGGAACAGACGAATGGGTGAGAGTGGCTGAAGGAGTTCCCACAACTGAACACTTCCTCAAAGATCTTATGGAGAAACAAGAATATTCGTTCCGTGTCAGAGCTGTGAACAAGGCTGGTGAGAGTGAGCCCAGTGAGCCCAGTGACCCTGTGCTGTGCAAAGAGAGGCTCTGTGAGTACTGTTTCAGAATGTCCTGCTGCTGCAGATGCCCTGTCTCTGTCATTAAAAAGCCTCATGTCTGCCTGTTTCCATAGGTACCAAACAAACTATTGGAAGGCTTATGAAATATTAACATCTGCTCTGCTTCAGCTCAGAAAATACCAAGTTTTAATAGTTTAGGTGTATTCCCTGTCTTCCAAGATTTTTCATGGAAATTACAATTGCCTGATTTACCTTCTTTTTCTATTTCACAGATCCTCCTTCACCACCTCGGTGGCTTGAGGTTATTAATATTACTAAAAACACAGCAGATCTTAAATGGACAGTACCAGAAAAAGATGGGGGTTCCCCAATTACCAACTACATTGTTGAAAAACGAGATGTAAGGCGCAAAGGTTGGCAGACAGTTGATACAACAGTGAAAGATACCAAGTACACAGTGAGCCCACTGACTGAAGGCTCGTTGTATGTGTTCCGTGTGGCTGCTGAAAATGCCATTGGACAGAGTGACTACTGTGAAATTGAAGACTCGGTGCTGGCTAAAGATACTTTCAGTAAGTTTTGATTTGCTTACTGAGCAATCAGTAGCTCACATGTAATGAATTCCTAGTCTTCTAATGTGTGTCTCTTTTTTTTATTTTAGCAACCCCTGGGCCTCCATATGCCCTTACAATAGTTGAAGTGAAAAAAGGTCATGTTGATTTGAAATGGGAACCACCTAAGAATGATGGTGGCAGACCAATTCAAAGGTAAGGTCATTTTAAGTTTGTGTAGGTTCCTGTCGATGAAAATCTTTTAATGAAGACATTTCACTCAAAATGTTGAAATTTTAAATGGACACATTTGATGTGAAAAAGAGGTGGATGGATGTTAGCGAAGCCATGTGGTCAAAGCAATTAAGGGTTTGATTTTAAAATACGGAAATTATGCAAATAAAACGCCTAATGTGTGTGAACGATGAATGTGTGTCAACATCCTCAAAACAGCATACAAAAATAATGAACTGTATATAAAATATAAAAAAAAATGCAGTCATAGTCTCCAGTTCGTCCAGAATTGTAGCCACTTAGACTTATCTAACAACTAGTATGGTTGCATTTTCCTTCTGCTTTAGTTTCTTACTCAAATTGTATACACAGCTAAAATGAAGCCTCACCTCTTTTCTGTGCATTGTCTTCTTTATAACTGTTTTCAAACAGACTGTTTAACTTTTCTGGATTGTTTTAAACTTGTCTTTTAATTCGGTCTGTAAAGTATCTGTACTCTGAAATTCACCTTGAATGCCAGTTAGAGTTTTCCTTTTTATATTTTCATTTTCCCTCTCCTTCCCAATCACAATAAGCTCATCTTAAAGAAACAGACAACTACAGAGATCTGCCTGAAGCAACATAAGTCACTTAATGTGCATTACTTTGCCATAGCCCGTCCTAAGCAGAATGTTGACAGCTGAGGAATATATCTACCAATATTTTCAATAGACTAACCACTGAGATACAAACTAGCAAAGATACAAGTATAGCTTGGAGGTTCTTTTGCCCCTGCAGCAATAAAATCTGAGAACACCATTTGGTTCAGTTCTAAAACACAGAGCACAGTTCAGGTATTGGCTCTCAGACCTGGATCTGTCAGCGATGTTAGCCCTAACAGGGACTGAGACCTACTAGGACTAAGTGCCTAATGCATGAAGACAAGTTCATTGAATCTATTACCCATGATTCTTTTTACTGTTCCACTGTCCAAACTCTTCTAATCTCTTTTTGTCTATTTTATTGAACAAGAAGTCTGAAGTGTTCCTTATTTCAAGTGCCTGATAGTATTTTTCCCCATTTATTCAGATATGTTATTGAAAAGAAAGAAAAGCTGGCCACTCGCTGGGTTAAAGCCGGCAAGACAGCTGGTCCAGATTGCAATTTCAGAGTGACAGATGTCATTGAAGGTACAGACGTACAGTTCCAGGTTCGTGCAGAAAATGAAGCTGGCTGTGGTCATCCCAGTGAACCAACTGATCTCATTCATATTGAAGATCCGACAAGTAAGTAGTAGTAAAATATACAATGTATAGTTTATAGAAGCAGTGTACTGTGTGGAACAGAGTAAAATGACACAACAACTTTTCCATTTTTGCAGGCCCTCCTTCACCTCCTCAGGATTTACATGTCACAGATGCAGGTCGAAACCACATTTGCATTGCATGGAAACCTCCTGAGAAGAATGGTGGAAGTCCTATTATTGGCTATAATGTTGAGATGTGTGAAGCAGGAACAGAAAAATGGATGCGAATCAATTCTCGTCCCATAAAAGATCTAAAATGTAAAGTGGAGGAAGGTGTTGTTCCAGACAAGGAATATGTTCTGAGAGTCAGAGCTGTCAATGCTGTTGGAGCTAGTGAGCCTTCAGACATCTCAGAAAAAGTCATTGCCAAGGACGCAGACTGTAAGAATAGATTACCTTTTACTTTTATTTTTTTCTTTTCAGATCTGCATAACTGAAAAAAGAATGGTGTTTGGCAACTTTCTAGTAATATTATACTTACTTTTACAGGCAATCCAACCATTGATCTAAAAACTCGTGACATTGTTGTTGTTAAAGGACAGAAATTAAGTATCCCTATACCCTTCAGAGCTGTTCCATCCCCAACTATAACATGGCACAAAGATGGCAAAGAATTGAAAGCTGGTGACAGAACAACAATGAAGAGTGACTACACCTCTGCATTGCTCGAAGTCATAGACAGTGTTCATGCTGATGCTGGTGTTTATACTATCACACTGGAGAACAAGCTGGCATCAACAACTGGCTCAGTCAATGTCAAAGTCATAGGTAACTAGATTCTTCCCTTCTGAGAAATATGCTTATCTTCACTTGGGCCCTGCAGCTGGCAGAAGAAAGGACAAGAAAGATTTTTTTTTCTGCCAGGTGGACAAATCACTTCAGTTAAGACACACACAGATCGCCATACAGGCATTAATGTTACAAAATCCCATGAAAAAAATACTTTACCTCAAGTTACTCTGACTATTCAGTGGCTACTCAAAGCAATTATCATATAAATATAAAAATGTTTTAAGAATTCTGACTTCTTTTCACCTTTGGGAACATAAATTCATATACATGCTGTGTAGTCGACCTGTATGATCTTGGTCTGCTTTCTGCAAAGCAAAGACACGATTTCATATTTATATGAGTACAGTTTCCCATCTATTTAGTTAAGTAATTATTTTTATTCTTATTTAAAACAGGTCCACCTGGACAGTGTAAAGACATCAAGGCAAGCGAAGTAACTAAGAATTCTTGCAAAGTATCCTGGGAACCTCCAGACTTTGATGGTGGTACTCCTATTTTGCATTATGTTCTGGAACGCAGAGAAGCAGGTCGTAGAACATATATCCCAGTCATGTCTGGTGAAAATAAACTTTCATGGCAAGTCAAAGATCTTATCCCAAACTGTGAATATTACTTCCGTGTTAAAGCTGTCAATAAGATTGGAGGAGGTGATTATCTTGAACTAAGAAACCCAATCATTGCAGAAGACCCAAAACGTAAGTTTGTCTTACTACTAAATAATCTAGCAAATTCAATTTTAACTGAAATCTTCATACTTTCTTTTCTCATATGATCCTTCTTTTAATCTACTCTTCCACAGAGCCTCCAGATCCACCTGTTGACCTTGAGGTCCATAATCCAACATCAAAATCAGTAACACTTACATGGAAACCACCCCTGTTTGATGGTGGAAGCAAAATTATGGGCTATATAATAGAAAAGCTTGCTAAGGGCAAGGAAAGGTGGGAGAGATGCAATGACTATCTGGTACCCTTGCTAACTTACCCAGTGAAAGGCCTGGAGGAAGGAAAGGAATATCAGTTTCGTGTTCGTGCTGAGAATGCTGCTGGCATCAGTGAGCCTTCTCGGATTACTCCTTTTGTGAAAGCTGTGGATCCTATCGGTATGAACTGCTCCTTTGATCATTTGTATTAATTGCCATATATCCTCAAACATATTGGAAGATTCTATGCTACATTTATCATTCTCTGTTATTACAGAGGCTCCGAAAGTCTTCCTTGCTGCAAACCTACAGTCTGGCCTTGAGGTGAAAAGAGGTGATGAGATCATACTTGAGGCACATATTTCAGGGTCACCTTATCCATCTATCACTTGGCTGAGGAATGATGAAGTTGTCAGACCAGAGGATATCAAAAAGAGAGTAACAGCACCAAAGAAGAAGGGTGAAGCTGAAGAAGAGAAACCTTTCCAGCTTTCACTGCCAGAACGTTTGAGCGTTGACAACCATAAAGAAGGAGAATCTATACTATCAATTCGTGACTCCATCAGAGCTGACCATGGCACATTTACAATTAAAGTAGAAAATGATCATGGCATTGCAAAAGCCTCATGTGAAGTCAATGTGTTAGGTAGGTAAAGAATGTTCTCAAAACACCTAGTTGTTCAGAGTATTGGGTAAGAAGTGCACAAGATGAGTACTCATCATTTTTCTCGATTTACTGGCAGATACACCTGGGCCTCCAGTCAACTTTGTATTTGAAGATATAAGGAAAAATTCTGTCATTTGCAAGTGGGAGCCTCCCCTTGATGATGGTGGAAGTGAAATCCTAAACTATGTACTGGAAAAGAAAGACAATACAAAAGCTGAAATGGGCTGGGTCACTGTCAGTGCAACACTCAGGCATTGCAAGTTCCATGTAACAAAACTTATTGAAGGAAAAGAATATCTCTTCCGTGTATTTGCTGAAAATAGAGTTGGAGCAGGGCCACCATGTGTTTCAAAACCAATGACAGCTAAAGATCCTTTCTGTAAGTTTTGATTTTGAAATACAACCTTTTCAGAAAACCAGTGTGAAACTGTGCAGACTCTTAGACTTTTCAGTTTCACCTATGTGAATGTTTCCCAGGAAAAGATTTGAGCAATGTGATAATTAACTATTGCAATAAATAAAGAGAACTATTGAAAATATTCTAATTTTAATAGTAGACTTCATAATGACGATCACTGTCATAAAACTTTACACTCAAAACGCTTAACTTCTGAAGAGTGACATTCTCTGTGTTTAATAGATGACTATTGTTACCAAAAGAGTATTGTTACTTCAAGTTTGATTACTGATTGCTGTTAGAAATCAAAGTTTCTAAGAAAGAGAGCAGAAAAACTATGAATTACTTAAAATCAGTAATTGCTTATATCTTAGTTCTTTCTTAGCCTTGAGTAAGCTCTGAAGAGACAGCAATGATTACAAAACCACAATCATTTTTTTTCAGCTCCACCAGATGCACCTAATAAGCCTGATGTGGAAGATGTTACCAACAACAGCATGCTGGTTAAGTGGAATGAACCAAAAGATAATGGCAGCCCTATCATAGGATACTGGATTGAAAAACGTGAAATTAATAGTACTCATTGGGCTCGGGTCAACAGGAACCTTGTGAATGCTCTGGAAGTAAAAGTCGAAGGACTGTTAGAAGGTTTAACTTACATCTTTAGAGTATGTGCTGAAAACGCAGCTGGCCCTGGTAAATTTAGTCCACCATCAGACCCAAAAACTGCACAGGACCCAATAAGTAAGTAGCTTAGCAGAAGCTAATAGCAGACAGGTGACAAAATAAGAAGCATAGCCTTTAACTTGGATTTGCACTTATTTATTTATAGTGCCACCTGGTCCACCGATTCCAAGGGTTGCTGATACAAGTGCAACTTCTATTGAGCTAGAATGGGAACCTCCTGTGTATAATGGTGGCGGAGATATCACTGGTTACCATGTGTACAAACAACTGATGGGAGTAAATGAGTGGTCACGTTGTACAGAGAAACCCATTAAGGTCCGTCAGTACACCGTTACAGAAGTCAGAGAAGGTGCAGACTATAAGCTCCGTGTTACTGCACTCAATGCAGCTGGGGAAGGACCACCTGGTGAAACTGAACCCACAACAGTTGCAGAACCTAAAGGTATTGCAATTGTGTTATTTTCAAGAAATGTCCATCTGCTTAAAAGACGGGTTTGAATCCTTCCCTTCAGCTAATGAAGTGTTTCTCTCTCTTCCACAGAGCCTCCCACTGTTGAGCTGGATGTTTCTGTCAAAGCAGGCATTCAGATTATGGCTGGGCAAACTATTAAAATTCCTGCTACTGTGACAGGACGTCCTACTCCCACCATTGCTTGGACTGTGGAGGATGGTGAATTAGACAAAGATCGAGTTGTTATTGAGAATGTTGGCACAAAATCTGAGTTAACTATTAAGAATGCATTAAGAAAAGACCATGGAAGATATGTAATTACTGCTACCAATAGCAGTGGTTCAAAATCTGCAGGAACCAGAGTAGAAGTATTTGGTAAGAGAAATACTTTCTCAAATTAACCAAGCATTTCTTTAGTTTAGTATGGGCTTTACCCTATTTGATTTTGTTTTTCAGATGTTCCCGGACCAGTACTTGACCTAAAACCAGTGGTCACAAACAGAAAGATGTGTTTGCTTAACTGGTCTGATCCTGAAGATGATGGTGGCAGTGATATCACAGGCTTCATTGTTGAACGGAAGGATGCCAAAATGCATACATGGAGACTAGCTGTAGACACAGAGAGATCTAAATGTGATATTACAGGTCTAGTCGAAGGTCAAGAATATAAATTCCGTGTTAGTGCCAAGAACAAATTTGGTACTGGTCCACCTGTTGAAATAGGACCCATTCTTGCGGTTGATCCATTAGGTAAGATGACTAATTTTATAGATTTAAAAAAAAAAGATTAATAAGCCAATATTTTGTGTATTGCTTTGTATGCAGAAAATGTATTTACTTTTCAATTATATGGATAGGCATCTGCCTTAGATAATTACTTCAGTCAGATTTCTACACCTCTTCTGTGAAACTACTATGGTTCTTTAACAAAATTCTCTGATTTTTTCATTCTTTTTCATTAGAATTTTTTTGTGTTAATAGGTCCTCCAACAGCACCTGAGAGGTTCATGTACACAGAGCGAACAAAGTCATCCATTACACTTGATTGGAAGCCTCCTCGTAGTGATGGTGGCAGTCCCATCTTAGGATATATTGTTGAGAAGAGAAGACATGATTCAAAAGATTATGAAAGAGTTAATGCCAGGCTCTGTCCAAAAACATCTCTTCTTGTTGAAAAACTTGATGAACTTCATATGTATGAATTCCGTGTCAAAGCTGTCAATGAAATTGGAGAAAGTGAACCATCACTGCCCCTCAATGTAGTCATACAAGATGATGAAGGTATATCTGCTTTAAAGAAATCCATATAAATATCTTCAGAACATTTCAAGGCAATTTCTGTTTCGTCTCCATCTTCACTCTGTCACTTTTCTTCTTTTTTTCAGTACCTCCAACTGTTACATTGCGCTTGGCTGTGAGAGGAGATACCATCAAAGTCAAGGCAGGAGAACCAGTTAATATTCCTGCTGATGTGACGGGTCTGCCAATGCCAAAGATTGAATGGGACAAGAATGAAGTTTTAATTGACCAAACATCTGATGCACTTAAGATAACCAAGGAAGAAGTATCTAGAAGTGAGGCAAAAACTGAACTTATCCTGCCTGCAACAGTGAGGAGTGACAAAGGCACTTACACTGTGAGAGCTTCCAATCGTCTTGGCACTGCATTTCGCAATGTGCATGTTGAAGTGTATGGTAAGGATGCAACATTTTAATAAAATGACTGCTAATAGAATACTTTTTCCTTTTTCTTAATGTAGTTCTATGCATTATTGCTTTGATACAGATCGTCCTTCTCCACCAAGAAATCTTGCTGTTTCTGATATTAAAGCAGAATCATGCTATTTAACATGGGACGCACCACTTGATAATGGTGGTAGTGAAATTACCCATTACATTATTGAGAAACGTGATGCTAGTAAGAAGAAATCTGACTGGGAAGAAGTCTCCACAGGCACTGTTGAGAGAAGATTTGGGGTAATTTATAAAATATCTTTATTACATACTTTAGTATGCACAAAAAATTACAATACTACATATCTAATGAAAACTGCTACTTGCATAGATACCTGTGCTTATGCTCCATTTAAACTTCAGAATTACTGAATGAATGGTCAGCAATTGTATTTGCCATCTATGTATCTGTGTTATCTCTCACATGATAAAACAAAAGAAATTGGTTGCTTTTGCTACTTAACCTCAGCTGAGCTGAGCTTATCTTCCTTTCCATTTCCTGGCATTATTCATTTTTTTACCAACTGCAAAACCAAATATGATGATGTTTCTATTTATGTTTGATCCTATGCACATGAAATAAGAATATCCTTAGGACAATGTATATAGTTGTGTAGTACATAAACAGAGGTATGTCAGTGAGATTCCAGGATAGAATTCAAAGTGAAAACCACCGCATATCTCCAAATAAGTTTATTCAAAAAGTAGCCAAGCATTGATTTAAATCTTATTTTTCAGGTATGGAATCTTGCAACAAATGAAAAGTATCAATTTAGAGTCCGGGCTGTAAACAAATATGGAATAAGTGATGAATGCCTCTCAGAAAAAGTTGTTATTAAGGATCCCTATGGCCTTCCTGGACCTCCTGGGAAGCCAAAAGTTTTAGAACGCACCAGATCATCTATGCTGGTGACCTGGGAGCCTCCTTTGGACAATGGTGGCAGCCCAATAACTGGCTATTGGTTGGAGAAGAGAGAAGTGGGAGGTGTCTACTGGGCACGTGTCAACAGGGCTCCAGTAACAAAACCATCAGTAAAAGGTCTACAGCACAACGTGCTTCGTTTGGTTGAGGGTGTTGAGTACCAGTTTAGAGTTATGGCTGAAAATCTTGCTGGAATTGGCCCTCCCAGTGAACCATCAGATCCGGCCTTAGCAGCAGATCCCATATGTAAGTATATAATTTGTATGACTGTGTTAAAGGACTGTATCACACCAGAACAAAAAATGTGCTACTATTTTTTATCTTTCACTTAGTGCAATTAATCAAAGGCTTGGCTTTCATTAAACCAAAAAGAATATATTGAAAGAAATAGTTTCCTGATTTGGTGTTTTTCACCATTTTAAAAATAACAAACTTTAATTTAATTTTGTTATCTCTTTTATGTGCCTAATACTGTGATTACACCAATGCAGACATTGCCAAATAAATTTCAGTTCAGAATCATGTTTTTATATTATTGTTTTACTTCATTGTTAAAGAATTTGAACTTTATACCTTGTACCTTAGGTATCCCTTAATAATATAGGTAATGTATGTAATTAGTATGCATATTCTGGGATTATACACCCTACGTATGAGAGCAGAAAATGAAAATACTTGCATTCTTCTAGAAACTATTCAGAAAAATATAGGAAGATACTAACTCTCAGGTAATTTTTACTTGCTCTTGTTTTGCAAGTTGTTCCCGGTCCACCATCTTGCCCAGAGGTCAAAGACAAAACAAAATCATCTGTAGCTCTTGCATGGAAGCCTCCTCAAAAGGATGGTGGGAGTCCTATAAAAGGGTATATTGTTGAAATGCAAGATGAAGGTAGTACTGATTGGAAGAAAGTGAATGAAGGAGACAAACTCTTTCCTACTTGTGAATGTGTTATTCCCAACTTGAAAGAGCTCAGAAAATACCGATTTAGGGTGAAAGCTGTAAATGCCGCTGGAGAATCAGAACCAAGTCCTGCAACATCAGAAATACCTATCCAAGATATTCTAGGTATGTGTTCTGGGAATTGATTTAGGTATTTATATCTAAATGCCCCTTACTGCTGTGAACATTGAAGCAGGACGCCAAGCAAGTCAAAGTCTAAACAGAATAAACAATTATGCTAAAATGTTCTAAAAGTTTGACACACATTTTTGAAAGCATCATGGTGACTATTGCCAGAGCATTATCCTTTAGAAAATTATGAATACCTACAGTCATACTAAGGAAATACTGTGTATTTTATGAAGAAATTACTGCAACAGTTTTTTCTATATGTATATTTCCCAGTTTCCATTTTCCACACACAACCTTTCTCACATAAACATGCATTCTAGGGGCTTTCAGCTCCATGCTGATAGAATATCCTTTGAGTAGCTCTTAAAATGTATATATTCAAATATTTTTGCAGAGGAACCAGAAATCTTCCTTGATCTTGGAGCACAGGATCTGCTCTCTTGTCGTGCTGGCACAACAATTAAAATCCCAGCTGTTATCAAGGGTCGTCCAGTTCCAAAAACATTTTGGGAGTATGAAGGAAAAGCAAAAACATCAGCAAAGGTTGGTAAAAGAAATAGGTTTTTTCCTACACCTATTTCTAGACATTTAAGCCTATTCCCTTTTGTATTTACATTATTTCCCTTTGTTTATAGGAGGGAGGTCATAATGTACCTGAAGAAGCTCAGGTAAAACAAACAATTCTTTTAACCTTGGTATTGTTGCATTTTTCAAACCTAAGTATTTAAAGTTGATCTATAATGTCTCTTTCTTCCTGTAATACATAGGTGGAAGCGACTGATACACGTTCAGAGATTATCATCCCTGAGTGCAACAGAAGTCATTCTGGACGCTACAGTATTACAGCAAAGAATAAAGCAGGACAAAAAACAGTGCATGTCAGAGTCAATGTGCTTGGTATGACTTGCATATATTGAAGTATTCAAATACTAGGTTTTAGTCTTATTTTTCCTACATATTTATGTAAAATTACTTCTGTTGTGCTTTTATCTTAACAGATGTCCCTGGTCCACCAAAAGACCTAAAAGTAAGTGATATTACAAGAGGCAGCTGTAAACTTTCGTGGAAGATGCCAGATGATGATGGTGGAGATAGAATCAGAGGCTATGTTATAGAGAAAAGAACTATTGATGGGAAGGCCTGGACTAAAGTTAATGCAAACTGTGGCAGTACCTCCTTTGTTGTACCCGATCTCATATCTGGCCAGGAGTATTTCTTCCGGGTACGTGCAGAAAACCGTTTTGGTGTTGGCCCTCCTGCAGAAACCATCCAACGGACCACGGCCAGGGATCCAATCCGTAAGTAAAATTAACATCAAACAAATCCTTTAAAACCAGATGGTACTGTACAGTGGATTTCCTCACATTTTTGTTTTCGTTGTAAAGATCCTCCTGATCCACCTATTAAACTAAGGATTGGCCTTGTAACCAAGAACACAGTGAGCTTGACATGGAAACCACCAAAGAATGATGGTGGAGCTCCTGTTACACATTATAATGTTGAATGTCTTCGCTGGGATCGTACTGGAGAAGTGAAAGAGTCTTGGAAGCAGTGCAACAGACGTGATGTGGAAGAAACAAAGTTTACTGTTGAGGATCTTGTGGAAGGTGGAGAATATGAATTCAGAGTCAAAGCTGTAAATATAGCAGGTCCTAGCAGACCGTCAGCTACCGTCGGCCCACTTGTTGTCAAGGACCAGACATGTAAGTACTAACTGACACCAGTAAATGCAAATTCCATTTTAAAATTATGAACTATTTTTGTATGTTATTTTCTCAACATTTCATTGTAGGCCCACCATCTATTGAGCTCAAGGAATTTATGGAGGTTGAAGAAGGAACAGATGTTAAGATTGTGGCCAAGATAAAGGGTGTTCCCTTCCCCACACTAACATGGCTAAAAGCCTCTCCAAAGAAACCAGATGACAAATCACCAGTGCTCTATGATCAACATGTCAACAAGATTGTTGATGAAAATACTTGCACTTTATTGATTCAACAGTCTCGAAGAAATGATACAGGTTTATATACTATAACAGCTGTAAATAATCTGGGAACTGCTTCAAAGGAGATGAGGCTGAATGTTCTGGGTAAATATCAAGAACTCTTATACACTACATAAATTGATAGCATTGATTTGATACTTTAGCAACATTTAAATTAATTCTTTATTAAAATGTATCTTTTAGGTCGTCCTGGACCTCCAGTGGGACCTATTAAATTTGAATCCATTTTGGCTGATAAAATGACAATATCATGGCTTCCTCCACTAGATGATGGTGGTTCTAAGATTACAAACTATGTTATAGAGAAAAAAGAAGCAAATAGGAAGACATGGGTATCTGTTACTAATGAGCCTAAGGAATGTATGTTCACTGTTCCCAAGCTGATGGAAGGTCATGAGTATGTGTTCCGCATTATGGCACAAAACAAATATGGTATTGGAGAACCTTTGGATAGTGAGCCAGAAACAGCACGAAATCTTTTCAGTAAGTAGATATGTACTTTCAAGTTATGTCAGTTTTTTCCATATGCTGGTATGTATACAGCATTTGTTAAATACCACTAGTACTTTTTTCTCGTCACTAAATTTTCTAGATAAGTTTGAAGAGTTTTACTATTAGCACTTAGTTTTTAAAACCATGTGTAGTACTTAAAAATAATTTTCACCCTCCTTGGTATATATTAAAATATAATCTCAACATTTTTATGGCTTAAATATGTAAATAAGTGTTTATCTGATAAGATTCATGTAATTCTGTTATAGTTGAGACATTGTTAACCTCATAACCTTAGGAAAGGTCAATTTCCTGCCTTCACTTTTTAAAGATAAATTAGACAGAGTAGCTCTGACATAGAAGGAATGTTGGGCTGGCAGGAGAAAATCATTCTTAAAACATCCAGTGCTAGTCTAGGCACTGAAATGAGGTAGTGATCCAGAAAGGCAAGAAGAAAAAAATTTCGACAATTATTTGAAGGAAAGATACTTTATTTTTCACAGAATTATCTGTACCTGAATAGGGACAAGAAACTGAATGAAGGAAGGAGTCTTGTAATAGGTAGGATGGGTAACTACCTAGTGCAGTGGTGACTGTGAAGGTGCATACCTGTTCTGCACTCTACCTATCTCCATATTTCTTTAACATATTTTTTACAAGATATGTGTGAATTTTTTCCCCCAGCTGTTCCTGGACCTTGTGACAAGCCAACAGTTAGCAGTATAACACGTGACTCAATGACTGTAAACTGGGAAGAACCAGAACATGATGGTGGCTCTCCTATTACTGGTTACTGGTTGGAGCGCAAAGAGACCACTGGAAAGAGGTGGACCAGGGTTAACCGAGATCCTATCAAGCCTATGACACTGGGGGTTTCATACAAAGTCACAGGTCTTATTGAAGGCTCTGAATATCAGTTCCGTGTTTCAGCTATCAATGCAGCTGGTGTTGGCCCACCAAGCATGCCATCTGATCCAGCACTTGCTAGAGATCCTATTGGTAAGTATTTTAGATTCTTTTTCAAAATTGGAAAATATTCAAATAAGAACATTTAATATATTGTTATGCTGTGTGATATTTTTCAGCCCCACCTGGCCCTCCTATACCAAAAGTTACTGATTGGACAAAGTCTTCTGTAGACTTGGAGTGGACTCCACCAATAAAGGATGGTGGTTCTAGGGTCACTGGCTACATTGTTGAATATAAAGAGGAAGGAAAGGAAGAATGGGAACGGGTAGGTGGAAAACTATTGCAGAATCTGCATTTCTTCCCTCTGTGTCTATCAAAACAAATTACTGCAGGTAAAAAAAAAAAAAAAAGAAAACCAAAACCAACCAACCAAAAAACCCCACAAACCCTCCCCCCCCCGACATTTTCTTTACAAATTTTTACTATGCAAGTTATTTTCTAGAAGTTTGCGTTTTTACACCATAATTATCTTCATATGTTTAAAATACAAACTTAAAAGTTAGTATTTGCTCCTCCTTAATATTAAGTTAACTTTGCAATTTCTAAACTTAGAACCTAATAATTTCTGTTTAAAGATGTGAGAAAAATATGTAGGCCATTTGTTATTAAAAAACCAGAAGACAAAGTTAGAACCAGTGCGAGAGTCTCACTGGTATCAGACAGTGCCAAAGCATTTACAATTACTGTGTCCCTACATTTTCCTCCTTTTTTCAATAATACATTACTGAAAATTTAACTGGGGTACACCTGGGCAATTTTTTATATCTCCATAAACATCTGGATGCATTTTAAGTAATACCTAAATCTCCTACACTGTTTTCAGGTAAAGAGCCTTCATATTGGGGTTTGAAGAGAATTCCATTTTTTTTCTCCTCTCACTTAGATGAGTTGGTGTCCAAAAATAAATTTTTCTGAGACCAGACCCTCTCTCTTAGATTTATCAAAAAGTTGAATCTTCAGTATAGCTTGTATGTCCATGTCCTGTATTTCTTTACACAAATTCTAAAGCATTTTCTGTGACCTAGATCCATGCGTGCTTAATACCATTGTGTGCCTGAAATAGTATCTGATGTAAGATTTGTTTCAAACTTTGCAAAGAAATTGATGATACCTTGATGCTAGTTGACATTACAATATTTTTTCTAGGTGAAAGATAAAGAAATCAGAGGAACCAAGTTCGTTGTGGCAGGATTAAAAGAAGGATGTTTTTATAAATTTAGAGTTAGAGCAGTGAATGCTGCTGGCATCGGAGAACCTGGAGAAGTTACAGACATTATTGAAATGAAGGACAGAATTGGTATTTATAATTTTCCTTTACTTTTATAGTACCTCTAATTCACAGTGAGAATAAAAATTAATTGAATTTTTTTGTTCACCTCCTTCAGTGGCTCCTGATATTAATTTGGATGCAAGTGTCAGGGACAGAATTGTTGTTCATGCTGGAGGAGTAATTCGGATCATAGCATATGTCTCAGGAAAACCACCTCCAACGGTGTCTTGGAGCAGAGATGACCATGCTTTGCCAGAAGAAGCCAAAATTGAAGAAACAGCTATTAGTTCTTCTCTGGTCATCAGGAATTGCAAAAGAAGTCACCAGGGTTTATACACTCTTCTTGCTAAAAATGACGGTGGTGAGAGGAAGAAGACAATTATTGTTGATGTGCTAGGTAAATAGCAACTTTAGTACTTGCGAACAAGTACAATTTCATAAGACTCAGAATGTATACTTAAATGCTCCATGTTTTTTCTTTGCTTTCAGATGTGCCAGGCCCAGTTGGAATGCCATTGCTTACTGAGAACCTAACCAATGACTCTTGTAAATTGTCATGGTTTACTCCAGAAGATGATGGTGGTTCTCCTATTACCAACTATATAATTGAAAAACGTGAAGCTGACCATAGAGCTTGGACTCCAGTGAGCTACACAGTTACAAGGCAGAATGCTACTGTTCAGGGACTCATTGAAGGGAAAGCCTATTTTTTCCGAATTGCAGCTGAGAATCTAATTGGCATGGGTCCATTCACAGAAACAACCAAAGAGATTGTCATTAGAGATCCAATAAGTAAGAATATTTTTGAGTTTGGATAACTGTCATATGAGGTAAATATGCAGGAATATGTAGAAAAATGCATTTACCATATTTTTTTTCTTTATTCATAGCTGTTCCTGACCGTCCAGAAGACCTGGAAGTAAAAGCAGTTACCAAGAACTCTGTTACACTAACTTGGAACCCTCCAAAATACAATGGAGGCTCGGATATCACTATGTATGTTCTAGAGAGCCGTCTCATTGGAAAAGAGAAATTCCACAAAGTTACAAAGGAGAAAATGCTTGATAGGAAATTCACTATAGAAGGCTTGAAAGAGGGTGACACCTATGAGTATCGTGTGAGTGCCTGCAATATTGTGGGGCAAGGCAAGCCATCATTTTGCACTAAACCAATCACGTGCAAGGATGAAATTGGTATGTATCTTTTTCATATTTCTTTTGAAAACAGTAATTACATTTATTGATTTTTTAATTAATATTGCTGACATTTTTGGGCATTGTGTTTTTTAATATTTTCAGCTCCTCCCACGCTTGACCTCGACTTTAGAGACAAGCTTATTGTTCGAGTTGGTGAAGCTTTCAGCCTGACTGGGCGTTATTCAGGCAAGCCTGCACCGAAGGTTACTTGGCTAAAGGATGATACTGTTTTGAAAGAAGATGACCGTATAAAGATCAAGACAACTCCTACAACTCTTTGCTTGGGGGTACTAAAATCTGTCCGTGAAGACACAGGCAAATATTGTGTGACTGTAGAGAACAGCACAGGATCAAGAAAAGGATTTTGTCAAGTGAATGTTGTTGGTAGGTTTTACCGAACAACAGTATTGGCTGTGATTTTTAGTAGTGATTAAATTAATTGAATTATATCAAATATAACTATTGAAATGTGTTCTTTATTACAGTAATTTGATTTACTACATTCTCAATTATATTGAAAAGACATTAATTTTGTGTACATAGTTAACTCTGGATTATTTTATCCAGCATGAATAATTTAATGTTTCCACATGCATTTAGAGAATGCTAACACTGTAGAAAATGTTAACCACCAAATACCTTATAAGCATTAAGGAATTACATCCAGTGAGTCAAACACGTATTAAAGAGTAATAGTCCTGAGGTTTTGATACCTTACTAAAACTGTGATGTCAGTTTCTAATTTTATACTATATTTACTGTATTGACACTATTTAATCTATGTTATTATGTGAAGTTCATATAAAAACATGGGTATGCTTTATTTTCTCTTAAACAGATCGCCCATCACCTCCAGTAGGCCCAGTTATATTTGATGAAGTCTATAAAGATCATATGGTAGTTTCCTGGAAACCTCCATTAGATGATGGAGGCAGTGAAATCACAAATTACATTATTGAGAAGAAGGATACACACAAAGACCTGTGGATGCCAGTTACATCTGCCACAGTGAAGACAACATGCAAAGTTCCTAAGCTTCTTGAAGGAAGAGAATATCAAATTCGAATTTATGCTGAAAATCTCTATGGCATAAGTGATCCTCTCATCTCCGATGAGATGAAAGCCAAGGACCGTTTCCGTATGTTTTTCATTTGCAATCTTACTTTGATTCTCTAATCTTTATTCTGTTTATAATGCTTATACACTCTGGGTTTTTTTGACCCCAACACAGGTGTTCCTGATGCACCTGAGCAACCAATCATTAAGGATGTTACCAAAGACTCTGCAGTAGTGGTTTGGAACAAACCATATGATGGAGGCAAGCCAATAACAAACTATATCGTAGAAAAGAAGGAAACAATGGCTACAAGATGGGTCAGAGTTACCAAAGACCCAATTTTCCCCGGTACAAAGTTCAAAGTACCTGACCTCCTTGAAGGCTGTGAATATGAATTCCGTGTTTCAGCAGAAAATGAAATTGGTGTTGGTGATCCTAGTCCACCATCAAAGCCAATTTTCGCTAGAGATCCAATTGGTAAAGTATCAAATTTCATTTCTCATTGAAATTTTTATACACTCTTGAGTTAGAAAATTATTTTAATGGGTTTTTTCTCCCACTTCTTTTTTTTTTTTTGCTTTTTTTTAACAGCAAAGCCAAGCCCACCTGTTAATCCAGAAGCAGTAGATAAAACTAAAAATTCAGTTGATTTATCTTGGCAACCACCACGCCATGATGGAAATGGCAAGATAATTGGCTACCTTATAGAATACCAGAAAGTTGGAGATGAAGAATGGAAAAAGGCTAATCTTACAGCAGATTCTTGTCCTGAAACAAAATACAAAGTCACTGGTCTTACTGAAGGTTTAACCTATAAGTTCAGGGTCAAGGCAGTCAATGCAGCAGGTGAATCTGATCCAGCCCATGTTCCTGATCCAGTAGAAGTAAAGGACAGGCTTGGTGAGTTAAATAAGAGCAGATAAGTTTGCCTAAGAACATTTTTTTTCCCCTCATTTTGTAAAAACTTACCTTTTTGATTCCAGAACCTCCTGAGTTGATACTTGATGCTAATATGGCCCGAGAACAGCATGTGAAAGCTGGAGATACCTTGAGACTTAGTGCTGTCATTAAAGGTGTTCCATTCCCAAAAGTTACTTGGAAGAAAGAAGATCATGAGGTCTCACCCAAAGCTGATATTGAGGTTACAGGAGTTGGCAGTAAGCTTGAAATTCGTAACACTGTCCATGAAGATGGCGGAATGTACTCACTGACAGTTGAAAATCCAGCTGGTTCAAAGACTGTTTCAGTAAAAGTCGTGGTCTTAGGTAATATTTTTGATTTTCCTTTTATACCACATCTTTTTATTCTATAGTTAGAGATTAAGAAACAAAGGAATTTCTGGGAAATACCAATAAAGAAAATTTTGTAAAAAATACACAGTAGAAAAAGGACTAAAAGTGACATTAAATATATTAATTTATCTTGAAATGGACTAGATTTTATAAGATATGCTTTGGTTATCAAATAGATAACGGATTTCATTTTTATCAATTTTAGATAAGCCTGGTCCACCCAGAAATCTGAAAGTCAGTGATGTTAGAAGTGACTCTTGTTATCTTACTTGGATGGAACCAGAAGATGATGGTGGCTCTGTCATTACCAACTATGTGGTGGAAAGGAAAGATGTAGCTTCTGCACAGTGGGTAGCCATCTCATCATCCTCCAAGAAACGCAGTCACATGGCTAAATATCTGATGGAAGGCACTCAATATCAATTCCGAGTTGCGGCTGAGAATCAGTTTGGTAGAGGTCCATATGTGGAAACACTCAAGCCTATTAAAGCTATAGATCCACTACGTAAGTGTTTTAAGTTACATGGTTGCTTTTTTTAATATTGTTTTTGGTAATTTTGAGATTACCCTGTTGGTATGAATGGGAACACAATATACTGGTGCCATAGATATTTTCATCCTAGTAACCATTTCGGGTTTTTATTTTTAAAGATCCTCCAGGGCCACCAAAGAATCTGCATCATGTAGATGTTGACAAAACTGAAGTTTCCCTTGCTTGGAATAGACCAGATCGTGATGGTGGTGCTGAGATAACTGGATATTTGGTGGAATATCAAGAAGATGGTGCAGATGAATGGACGAAGTTCCAGACAGTCCCTATGCTAGACTGTGTTGTTACAGGCCTACAAAAAGGAAAAATATACAAATTCCGTGTGAGAGCTCAGAATATTGTTGGTCTTAGCCTTCCGGATACAACTATACCAATTGAGTGTCAAGAAAAGCTAGGTAATTTTTTCATGTGGTTTCACTTATTCTTTCTCTCTTTCTTTAAGCATTTCCTTTGAAAAGGTAATTTCTATTTTTCTCTAATTTCAGTACCTCCATCTGTGGATCTAGATGTGAAGCTAATTGAAGGTCTTGTTGTTAAAGCTGGCACCACAGTGCGACTTCCAGCAATTATGAGAGGTGTGCCAGTTCCCACTGCAAAATGGGTTACTGATGACACTGAAATTAAACCAGATGGCAAATACAAGATTGAGACTGACAATTATTCAACTGTTCTTACTATCAAAGACTGTGTCAGAAAAGATACAGGAGAATATCTACTCACAGTCTCTAACGCAGCTGGCAGCAAAACTGTGGCTCTACACCTTACAGTTTTGGATGTTCCTGGCCCACCAACTGGTCCTATTAATATTCTTGAAGTAACACCAGAATACATGGTTATTTCTTGGCGCCCTCCTAAAGATGATGGTGGGAGTCCTATAATAAATTATATTGTTGAGAAACGTCAATCAAAGAAAGAAACTTGGGGAGTGGTTAGCTCTGGAACAAGTCACACAAAAATTAAGGTTCCACGACTGCAGAAAGGATGTGAATATATTTTCCGTGTTCGTGCAGAAAATAAGATAGGCATTGGTGCACCTCTTGATTCAGAACCAACAGTTGCTAAATTTATGTTTGATCCACCATCCCCACCTGGTAAACCAACTGTTTATGATATTACAGAAAATGCTGCAACAGTGTCTTGGACCCTACCAAAATCTGATGGTGGAACCCCAATAACTGGTTATATACTTGAACGTCGGGAAGCATCTGGTAAATGGGTGCGTGTCAATAAGACACCTATACTTGATATGAAATACAGAGTCACTGGTCTTTTTGAAGGCAACACATATGAATTCAGAGTTTTTGCAGAAAACATGGTGGGTTTAAGCAAACCATCTCCAAGCTCTGATCCAATAAAAGCATCACGTCCTATCACTCCTCCTGGACCACCTATAAATCCAAAATTAAAAGACAAAACTAAAGAAACAGCTGATCTTGTGTGGACAAAGCCCCTCAAAGATGGTGGCAGCCCAATTCTGGGATACATTGTGGAATGTCAGAAAACTGGAACTACACAGTGGAATAGGATTAATAAGGATGAACTCATTAGACAGTGTGCTTTCAGAGTACCTGGATTAATAGAAGGAAATGAGTATAAGTTCCGAATAAAAGCTGTCAACATTGTGGGAGAGGGAGAACCAAGAGAACTGGCAGAAACTGTACTTGCAAAGGATATCCTTTCTCCTCCAGAAATAAGCCTTGATGTGACCTGTCGAGACTTAATCACTGTCCGAGTAGGTCAAACAATACGTATTACTGGTAAGGTAAAAGGCAGGCCAGATCCTGAAATAACATGGTCTAAAGATGGCAAAGTACTAGTCCAAGAAAAGCGTGTAGAAATAGTCCATGATCTACCCAATGTTGAACTGCAAGTGAAAGAAGCCAAAAGATCTGATCATGGCAAATATATAATAGCAGCTAAGAACAGCTGTGGACAGGCTCAAGCTTTTGCTGTTGTTAATGTACTTGACAGACCCGGACCATGTCAGAACCTGAAAATAAGCTATGTCACAAAAGACTCTTGTATGATAGCTTGGGAGAGTCCAGTGGATAATGGTGGCTCTGAAATTACAAATTACATAGTAGAGTACCGTCAACCAAATCAAAGAGGATGGTCAATTGTCTCCTCTGATATCACTAAACGATTAGTAAAGGCAAATCTTGTAGAGAACCGTGAATACTTCTTCAGAGTTTGCGCAGAAAACAAAATAGGTCCAGGTCCTTGCATTGAGACCAAGACTCCCATCCTTGCTATCAATCCTATTGACAAGCCTGGAGAGCCAGAAAATCTTCACATTGCAGAGAAAGGAAAGACATTTGTATATCTGAAATGGAGAAGGCCAGATTATGATGGTGGAAGTCCTAATTTAAGTTACCATGTTGAGAGAAAACTGAAAGATTCAGATGAATGGGAAAGGGTTCACAAAGGCAGCATTAAGGAAACACACTACATGGTAGATAAATGTGTGGAAAATAAGATTTACCAATTCCGAGTTCAAACCAAGAATGAGGCTGGTGAAAGTGACTGGGTAAAAACAGCTGAAGTTGTTGTGAAGGAAGATCTGCAGAAACCAGTGCTAGACTTGAAGTTAAGTGGGGTTCTAACTGTGAAAGCAGGTGACCCAATTAGAATTGAGGCTGGAGTCAGAGGAAAACCACAGCCTGAAGTTGTATGGACAAAAGACAAAGATGCCACAGATCTCACCAGATCTCCAAGAATCAGTATTGAAACAACTTTTGATACATCAAAGTTTGTTCTCACAAAATCAAGGCGTAGTGACGGTGGGAAGTATGTGATTACTGCAACTAACACAGCTGGTAGCTTTGTAGCATATGCTACTGTTATTGTCTTGGATAAACCAGGTCCTGTAAGAAACCTGAAAGTCACTGACATTTCAAGTGATAGATGTACTGTTACTTGGGATCCTCCAGAAGATGATGGTGGTTGTGAAATACAGAACTACATCCTGGAAAAATGTGAAAGCAAGCGTATGGTTTGGTCTACATTCTCTTCATCTGTCCTAACAAACTATGCAAAAGTGACACGCCTCATTGAAGGAAATGAATATATATTCAGAGTGCGTGCGGAGAATAAAATGGGCACTGGTCCACCAACAGAAACACATCCGATTATTGCAAAAACAAAATATGATAGACCTGGACGCCCTGACCCTCCAGATGTCACAAGAGTTAGCAAAGAAGAGATGACTGTAGTTTGGAATCCACCAGAATATGATGGCGGCAAATCAATTACAGGATACATTTTAGAGAAGAAAGAGAAACGATCACTAAGATGGGTTCCTGTTACTAAAACTCCAATCCCAGAGAGACGCAAGAAAGTTACTAATCTCTTCCCTGGTCATGAATATCAGTTCCGCGTCAGTGCCGAAAATGAAGTCGGACTTGGAGAACCAAGCTTGCCATCAAGACCTGTAGTAGCCAAAGACCCAATAGGTATAATACCATTGAATTTTTCTATATTTTTTTAATATTAACAGATTTCTAAATTGTACGGCTGTGTTCTTATGTGTAATTTTTACTGACTTTCAGAACCCCCTGGTCCTCCCACAAATTTGAGAGTGGTTGACAGCACAAAGACTTCCATAACCCTTGGCTGGGGAAAACCAGTGTATGATGGTGGTGCTCCGATTATTGGATATGTTGTGGAAATGAGACCAAAAGTTGAGGGTGCTGATCCTGAAGCAGGATGGAAAAGATGCAATGTTGCTGCCCAAGTTATTCACACAGAATTTACAGCCACTAGCCTGAATGAGAACCAGTTATATGAGTTCAGAGTTTCTGCCCAAAACCAAGTTGGCCTTGGTCGGCCAGCTGAACTGAAAGAAGCTGTGTCTCCCAAAGAAATTCTTGGTGAGTTTTCCCATCCACTCTATCAGTGTTTACATACAACCATTATTTGCTTTAGGTTTACTTTATTTCACATGCTAAACGTTGCCTTTTATTTCTTTAACTTTGTCTTTCAGAACCTCCTGAGATTGAGTTGGATGCAAGCATGAGAAAGTTAGTCACAGTCAGGGCAGGATGCCCTATTAGACTTTTTGCCATTATTAGGGGTCGCCCAGCACCAAAAGTCACATGGAGGAGAATGGGTATTGATAACGTCATTAGAAAAGGACAAGTTGATCTGGTTGACACTATGGCCTTCTGTGTCATTCCTGATTCAACACGTGACGACTCAGGCAAATATTCATTGACGCTTGTTAATGCAGCTGGAGAAAAGGCTGTATTTGTCAATGTTAGAGTCTTGGGTAAGTAATGAGAGAAATATCTCTAGACTATTTTATAACTGAATTGAATGTTCACTGCAGGAATATTTATGACCCCCAGGTCCTGTAGTTTCTGAACATAACTGTATCACCTAACACTAACTCTCCCCATATAGAAAGCTGTTAGCCCTCTTTAATTTTAATTTATTCAAGAAGAAAACACTAACATAAATTAAAATTTCTTTATAGATACTCCTGGACCTGTGTCAGACTTCAAGGTTTCAGATGTTACCAAGATGTCATGCCATCTTTCATGGGCTCCTCCAGAGAATGATGGGGGTAGCCCAGTGACTCATTACATCCTGCAGAAACGTGAGGCTGACAGGAAGACCTGGGCAACAGTCACTGGAGAACTAAAGAAAACTAGTTTCCAAATAGCAAACCTTGTACCTGGAAATGAATATTATTTTAGAGTAACAGCAGTAAATGAATATGGGTCAGGTGTTCCAAGTGACATACCAAAACCAGTTCTAGCAACAGATCCTCTAAGTAAGTATGTCTTTATGTACATTTTGTTTTTTTCTGTATCTTTAATAAGATTTTGTATTTCTTGGAAGTTAGCATTTCTAAATTGGACAATGTTACTAACTATTGAATGATAAACATAAATATTTCTGTGCCAGTTCCTTTTAAATAATATGATCTATGAATATAACACCTTTGCAATTAACAAGAATTTTGCTCTTTTCCATATTGTCATTGTTGAATTAGCATGGCTAGCATCCAATAATTCAACGAATGTTCAGGAATCAGATGATCTTGGAAATTCAGTGTTTAATGTGTTTCTTTTTCTTTTTTTTTTTTTTGCCCTAAAAGGTGAACCTGATCCACCAAGAAAACTTGAAGTTACTGAAATTACAAAGAATAGTGCTACTTTAGGCTGGCTGCCACCACTGCGTGATGGAGGCTCTAAAATTGATGGGTACATTGTTAGCTACAAAGAAGATGACCAACCAGCAGATCGTTGGACAGAATATTCAGTTGTTAAAGATCTCTCCATTGTTGTAGCTGGTCTGAAAGAAGGAAAGAAGTACAACTTTAGAGTGGCAGCTAGAAATGCTGTAGGAGTAAGTTTGCCAATACAAGCTGATGGAGCATTTGAAATTAAAGAACAGCTCAGTAAGTAGTAACTGAAACACTACCTATGTTGCAATATACTGCTTTAATAATGAAATGAGCAAGAATTATAGTTCTTTGACTCACAGAAATACATATGCTTTATGAAGTTATCTGGAGGGTAAAGGTTTACTGTACTGAATATTTTGACAGGTCAGAAAGAATGAGACTTGACCACTTATTCACAATTATTAAATAATTTTGCAGGTATGGTTTCAGTTGGAACCAGAAGGTAGGAATTAGGGAGAAATAATAAACACCTTTGATGAACTAAAAATGAAAAAGAGTCAGACTGGTAGTTATAGAGATAAATGGGGCCAAAAATGCCTTCTGTTATATAAGAGAAAACAAGTTGCTTATATTGTGAAGTTGATTCAGAATATAAAGCAAAAGGCAGGGAGGACAGGTTGGCCTATTTAACATGGCAGGGTCCCTGAGGCACAGGAAATGTAGGGGTAAGGGCAAGATGAGAAGAACCTTCTTAATTTGTGATGTGAGAAGGGAAGGGGTGAGATACAAGAAAAGGAGAATGAAAAGTAGCCCATGGCAGAAAGAAAACTGCACCAAACAAGCTGCCCTGTTTCTTTTGGAAGAAGCTTGAAAGCTTTTGTGCAAAAGAAGAAATAGAAGAATAACTAAAAAATACAAAAAGATTGACTGTACAAGTGGGCTTAGTTCAGCAAGAACTTCAGTGATTCTTTTCTTCTTCTTCTTCATGTTTTTCTTGTAGAAAGTCAGCGGTAAATGAGGAGTAAGTTTCAGATATAAAGAGGAATTATATTTCAAGCATTAATAGTGCCCAAATCTCTATACAAATGTGTGTGGATGCAATCCAAACTCATAAATATTGTCTTGTTAACTGCATAAGAATGTGAAGTAAGACTGGATTAGATATTTCCCCTGCAGAAACTGCAGTTGTCCATAAGTGGAACCTAAATTAAAAATTATCTAGTCATTCCTAACTGCTGATTTCTTTTGAGAGAGAAGCAGAGATGTTTCACATGAAAAAAATAAGAAAAAGTAAATTAATATATCACAGAAATTGAATTTTTATGTCTGTTTTTTTTTTTGTTTTTTTTTTTACAGTCCCACCGAAGATTCTGATGCCTGACCACGTTCACATTAAAGCTGGAAAGAAACTGAGAATTGAAGCTCATGTATATGGGAAACCTCAGCCAGTTTGTAAATGGCTGAAAGGAGATCAAGATGTAGTTACATCCAGTCGCCTTGCTGTTCATAAAGCAGAAAAGTCTTCTGTTCTTATCATTAAGGATGTGACTAGAAAAGATTCTGATTTTTACACTCTTACTGCAGAGAATAGCTCTGGTACAGATAGTCAGAAAATCAGAGTGATAGTCATGGGTATGTTCCATTTGATTGTTTTTCAACCTAGCTTTATACAAAGCTAGTTTTAGTATATTCCAGTGGTTGCCATTTTCTTTCATCCCTTTTTTCTTAATGTGCTTTTTTTTTGTGCAGATAAACCAGGTCCACCACAGCCTCCATTTGATATTTCTGAAATTGATGCTGATGCTTGCACTCTTGCATGGCATATACCTCTTGAAGATGGTGGCAGTAACATTACCAATTATGTAGTTGAGAAATGTGATGTAAGCCGTGGAGACTGGGTAACAGCTTTATCTTCTGTCACGAAGACAACCTGCAGAATTGGAAAACTTATCCCTGGAGAAGAGTATATGTTCCGCGTTCGTGCTGAAAATCGTTTTGGGATTTCTGAGCCACTTGCTTCTGGCAAGATGATCGCAAGGTTCCCATTTGGTATGCCAGTTTTTGTTAGCAGCATTTCTCTACTTAATCGTTCTAGTAAGAAAACATATAATTGATATATACCTTTGTATTTCTTTCTAGATGTTCCTAGTGAACCAAAGAATGCACGTATTACCAAGGTCAATAAGGACTGCATTTTTGTTGCTTGGGATAAGCCAGATAGTGACGGAGGCAGTCCAATTACTGGTTATCTCATTGAGCGCAAGGAAAGGAACAGTTTGCTGTGGGTGAAAGCTAATGACACAGCCGTGCGCTCCACAGAATACCCTTGTGTGGGGCTCATTGAAGGTCTGGAGTATACTTTCAGAATTTATGCATTGAACAGAGCTGGAGCAAGTAAACCTAGTAAACCCACTGAGTTTGTCACAGCAAGAGCACCAGTTGGTAAGCCAAACATACCAATACTTTGCAACAGACTACTGTTTTCATGGTCATTTTCAATATATCTGCAATTCTTTATGATCTTCTCTTTGCCCTTTTGTTTATATTTTCATGCTTACTATGACTTCACTGTGAATGCACTGTGTGGGTATGCAGTAAATGGGATCCAGCATTATTAAAGCCATTTTTTTAATGTCTTAGCTCTTTTTTTGAAAAACAGACTACAAAATGTTTTCATTTGCCTTAGATCCCCCTGGAAAACCTGAAGTTATTGATGTCACTAAGAGTACTGCATCACTGGTATGGACAAGACCAAAGCATGATGGTGGTAGCAAACTTATTGGCTACTTTGTGGAAGCTTGCAAATTACCTGGTGATAAGTGGGTTCGGTGCAATACAACTCCACATCAAATACCCCTAGAAGAGTACACTGCTACTGGTTTGGAAGAAAATGCTCAATACCAATTTAGAGCAATTGCCAAGACAGCAGTTAACATCAGCCCACCTTCGGAACCTTCTGATCCAGTGACTATTCATCCAGAAAATGGTAAGGAATACAAAAGCAATTGATAACTCTGGTGAGAGTCTGTGCATATTGAACTAAATCTCATGCGAGGAATGAGATGTTTATCTCTTACTAGATTGATTAACTCTTGAACTGTTTCCTTTCAGTTCCACCCAGAATAGAGTTGGATCTGTCTATGCAATCACAGCTTACAGTAAAAGCTGGAACTAATGTGCGTCTGGAGGCAAATGTATATGGCAAGCCGATGCCAACAATCACCTGGAAGAAAGAAGGAGAAGTTTTAAAACCATCTGAAGGTGTCAAGATCACTACTAAGAGAAATCTTGCTACAGTTGAGTTGTTCAGTGTTAACAGGAAGCAAACAGGAGACTACACTATTACTGCTGAAAATGCAAGTGGATCAAAGTCAGCAACCATTAGGCTTAAAGTACTTGGTAAGCTAGGCTGTCTATTAACAAATACATTTATGATTAATTATACAGCAAGAGATAGAGCTCTAACAATGTGATGTTAATTGTTCCAGATAAGCCTGGTCCACCAGCCTCTGTCAAAATCAAACATATGTATGCAGATCGTGCCATGCTTTCTTGGGAACCTCCTCTGGAAGATGGAGGTTCAGAAATCACTAACTACATTGTAGACAAGCGTGAAACAAGCAGACCAAACTGGGCCCAGGTCAGTGCCAATGTACCCATTACAAGCTGCACAGTGGAGAAATTAATAGAAGGACATGAGTATCAGTTCCGCATATGTGCTGAAAACAAATATGGTGTTGGAGACCCTATCTTTACTGAACCAGCAGTTGCTAAGAATCCATATGGTAAGTGCTTTGTGGGATAGTTTCATTAGTCACTGTTTTGTTGTGTACAGTTATGAATGTGAATATAATTTTCAAATAAATCTCCACAGATGTACCCGGACCTTGTGATCCACCAGTAATTAGCAATGTAACAAAAGACTTTATGACTGTTAGCTGGAAGCCACCAGCTGATGATGGTGGATCCCCAATAACTGGTTATATCCTTGAGAAGCGTGAAACTAAAGCTCTTAACTGGACAAAGGTAAACAGAAAGCCTGTCATTGAAAGAACTGTTAAAGCTACTGGACTCCAAGAAGGAACAGAATATGAGTTCCGGGTGATAGCATTGAATAAAGCTGGACCTGGCAAGCCTAGTGCACCATCTAAAGCAGTGTATGCTCGTGATCCTCAATGTAAGCTAAAACTCTCAGATATTTGCCATTATTATTTCCAAATACTATCATACAACATTTGGTACATAAGTTCATGTTGTTTTAATTCTCAGATCCTCCTGGCCCACCTGCTTTCCCGAAAGTGGTTGATACTACTCGTAATTCGATAAGCCTGTCATGGAGCAAACCAGCATACGATGGAGGAAGCCCTATTATTGGTTATCTAGTGGAATCAAAAAGAGCTGACACAGACAACTGGGTCAGATGCAATTTACCGAAGAATTTACAGGCTACACAATTTGTGGTAACAGGACTGATGGAAGATACAGAGTACCAGTTCCGTGTTTATGCTGTCAATAAGATTGGATACAGTGATCCAAGTGATGTTCCTGATAAACACACTGCCAAAGACATTCTAAGTACGTTCACTGAAAATCAGTTACCTAGTTGACTTTTACTGTAATTCATGGGATGAGTTCCAGAGACAGTTTGTCACAGATCACAGGCACAGATTAATTTGGAACATGTTATTACTCAAAATATGTGGGTTGAAAGTGACTAATTTGGAAGAGAACAGGGCAGTTAGGAACAGGGTAGAATTTGGCTGGTGTCTGCTTTTTTCTTTTGTATGCTTTGTTGCCTTCTGCCTCCTATTTTGGATCATCAAGTTATTTTTCTTTCTCTAATCCTAAAATTAAACTTTTCAGATCTCTCTTCTAATCTCAAAACTTTCAGTCATCTTCATGTCTTCTAAATAATTTAAAGCCAACATTACTATTCTAAGCAGCTGTGTGACACAGTATTTGATTGTATGAGACTTAATTCCTTAAGAGCCATGCTGGCTTTTTTATGCATTTTGCTGTATGTACCAAAGCATTGCTTCAAGAAAAGCAGTAGAGTCCAGGAAGCTTTGAACCTCCTTTGAATTCTAAAAAAACTAGGAGACTTTCTAACATAAATGGCGGAAAAAGCAGGGAAAAAAAAAAAAGTTAAATCAGTGCAAAAAAATGCAAAGTTTGCAAACGATCTTCAAGCAGGAGTCAGGACATTTGCTAACATCATCATAGACATGAAAAGCTGGTTAATCTAATGAAATGCCAGTAAAGAGTGACTTTCTGTAGCAGTAACTTTGGTGATAGTCTTAAAGATGATGTTTTATTTACATGTTTTTTTGTTAAACACACAGTTCCACCTGAAGGAGAACTTGATGCAGAACTAAGGAAAGTCCTTGTGTTGCGTGCTGGAGTCACAATGAGACTTTATGTGCCAGTAAGAGGACGTCCACCTCCAAAGATTACATGGTCTAAAGTGGGTGCCAACCTAAGAGATAGACAAGGATTAGATATCAAGTCAACTGATTTTGATACCTTCCTGCGTTGTGAAAATGTAAATAAATATGATGCTGGAAAATACGTCCTCAGTCTAGAGAACAGCTGTGGCAAAAAGGAGTACACCATTGTTGTAAAAGTACTTGGTAAGTCTCAGGGTTTCCCCATTATCATATGTTTGCTAACTTTTTAACTGATTTTTTTTTATTTTGTTACTAAATCAAATGTGTTGTTCTGTTTATCCAGATACTCCTGGCCCTCCAATTAACCTCATTGTAAAAGAAGCATCTAAGGATTCTGCCTACATTACATGGGAACCTCCTCTAATAGATGGAGGCAGTCCAATCACAAATTACGTTGTTGAAAAACGTGATGCAGAAAGAAAATCATGGTCCACGGTAACAACAGAATGTCCAAAGACAAGCTACAGGATAACTAACTTAGAAGAAGGCAAATCTTACTTCTTCAGAGTTTTTGCTGAAAATGAATATGGTATTGGTGATCCCTGTGAAACTCGCGATGCTGTTAAAGCTTCTGGTAGGAAAAATGGATCCATATCACCTATTTTTTATTCTTTTTTTATTAAAATAATTTTTATTTTTAGCTTGACATGACACTTACTATGCTTTTCTTCCTTCTAGAAACACCTGGGCCAGTTGTGGATCTGAAAGCTTCAGCTGTAACAAAATCATCATGCAATTTGGTATGGAAAAAACCTATCAGTGATGGTGGAAGCCGTATTTTTGCATATATTGTTGAGGTCCTGATTGGTGAAGATAAATGGCAAGAAGTCATGCGGGGAAAGAACCTCCATTTTTCAATGAGAGATCTAAAAGAAGGGCAAGAATACACTTTCAGAGTGAGAGCCCAGAATGATGCTGGATATGGAACACCATCAGAACTCACAATTGTAGCAAGAGATGATGTTGGTGAGAACCAAGATCATTAATTCAATGCTTCACTTACCCAAATTATGTTTATTTTATACATACTATCATAGCTACTCATACCTACAAATCAGATGCCTTTAAAAGAGATCATAATTTTACCACAGATTTTATGCATAGTTGAATAACTGGTTTCCTTTATGTTTTACAGTGGCACCTGAACTTGACTTAAGAGATCTACCTGATTTGTGCTATATAGCTAAAGAAGGTAGCAATTTCCGTCTTAAAATCCCCATGAAAGGCAAGCCTGTCCCAACTGTAACTTGGAAAAAGGATGAAGACCAGGCACTTACTGAGAGTGGAAGAGTTGCATTTGACTCTACGGCAGTTAACACCACTCTTGTAGTACATGACTGCCAGAAAGCTGATGCTGGAAAATACACAATAACTCTGAAGAATATTGTTGGCAGCAAGGAAGGCACTATTTTTGTGAAAGTTGTTGGCAAACCTGGCATACCAACAGGTCCAGTGAAATTTGAAGAAGTCACAGCTGATGCCATAACCTTAAAGTGGGGTCCTCCAAAAGATGATGGTGGTTCAGAAATCACTAACTATGTTCTAGAGAAGAGAGATAACGTAAACAATAAATGGGTGACCTGTGCATCCGCAGTCCAGAAAACCACTTTTAGAGTTACAAGACTTCATGAAGGAAATGAATATACATTCAGGATCAGGGCTGAAAATAAATATGGAGTGGGTGAAGGTCTTAAATCTGACCCTGTCATTGCAAAACATCCATTTGGTAAGTATCCATTATAATTTTTGAAATTGAAAAAAAATGTTAAAGGGGTGGTATTCATTTTTAATGTTTCTGCATTTTTTCAATGCTTTTTAGATGTGCCAGATGCTCCTCCACCCCCCAACATTGTTGCTGTTCGGCATGAATCTGTAGCTTTAACTTGGACTGATCCCAGAAGAACTGGAGGATCACCAATCACAGGTAGATCCCCAAAACCTCCATAGTATTTAAGTTCTTAACAGTTCTTTCCCTCTGTCAAAGGGTAAGAGAAAACTATCAGGTGTTTATGATTTGAGTGATCGATTGATTCATGGATTGATTGATTTCACTATTTTATTTCCTATTTTTTCTCTATGATTAGAAAAAGAAATGTTGGGAAGATACTAACTGAGAAAGAATATTTTTGCTCAGAGCCAAAACATCTAAAGAAAGAAAACCAAACTCACCTATATGTGACAGTACTTGGGTCTATAAAATTAGTGATTTGAATTTAGAACATCTTGTCATTGCAATTACACACATCTGTCATGTATGTTCACATCCATTTCTTAATCTGGTTTTCAGTGCTCCCCTTACACAATACCCATGTAATATGCAATACAGGAAATATGTTGTTTCATAATGCTTTGAGAAATTAAGATTTCTAGAAACCCAACCCATATTTTCATATCATCATTTATCTTCTAGGTTACCACATTGAAGTTAAAGAAAGAAATAGTCTTCTGTGGAAGAGAGCAAATACAACACCAATAAGAATGAAAGATTTCAGAGTGACAGGGTTAACTGAAGGTCTGGAATATGAATTCAGAGTAATGGCAATCAATATGGCTGGAGTAGGTAAACCGAGTCTCCCATCTGAACCAGTTGTGGCGCTTGATCCTATTGGTAAGTCATCAGGAGAATAAAAAGGGAAATTCTGGAATTTGAAATAACTTTTGTTTGACCACTATTTATTATTTTACCTTCCAGATCCTCCTGGGAAACCTGAAGTTATCAATGTAACCAGGAACTCAGTAACACTCATTTGGACAGAACCAAAATATGATGGTGGACATAAATTAACTGGTTATATTGTTGAAAAGCGTGATTTACCCAAAAAGGCTTGGACAAAAGCTAATCACGTGAATGTTCCAGACTGTGCATTTACTGTAACTGACCTTATTGAAGGCTCCAAATATGAATTCAGAATTAGAGCAAAGAACACAGCTGGAGCTATCAGTCCTCCATCTGAATCCACAGGAACCATAATATGCAAGGATGAGTATGGTATGTAGATGGCATTGAAAAGATAGAAATTTATTTGAACAGTTAATACCAAATCTCCTTTTTTGCCCCCTCTGTGTTCTTGTTGTAACAACTGGGATTTGTTTGTTTCTCTTTTGACAGAGGCACCAAGCATTGTCCTGGATCCTCCTTTGAAAGAAGGTTTAACAGTAAAAGCAGGAGACACCATTACACTATCTGCTATTAGTATCCGTGGCAAACCACCTCCAACTTCAGCATGGTCAAAAGCTGGAAAAGATTTTAGACCTTCAGAGCTTGTGCACATTGAAACCAAACCAACTTCTTCTACTCTAACTGTCAAATATGCAGCCAGAAAAGATACTGGAGAATACACAATCACTGCAACCAATCCTTTTGGCACTAAACAGGAGAGTGTACATGTGAAAGTCTTAGATATTCCAGGACCTCCAGGGCCTATTGAGATTAGCAACGTTTCAGCAGAAAAAGCAACCCTTACATGGTCACCTCCTGCAGAAGATGGTGGATCACCAGTCAAATCATATGTTCTTGAAAAGAGAGAAACTAGTCGACTGCTCTGGACACTGGTTGCTGAAAATATTGAAAGCTGTAGGCATGTTGTTAGCAAGCTCATACAAGGAAATGAATATGTTTTCCGTGTCTCAGCAGTAAATCTGTATGGCAAAGGTGAACCAGTACAATCAGAACCAGTTAAAATGGTGGATAGATTCGGTAAGTAGAACAAGCTAAGAGGTTCCAGTGTGTTTTTATTAATCTCTAAAACTTGATTTTTGTTTTAACTGTAATTTTTCTTCTTTAACAGGTCCTCCAGGGCCTCCTGGTAAACCAGAAGCAACAAATGTGACTAAAAATACTGTCACAGTTACCTGGAAAAGGCCAGTAGATGATGGTGGAAGTGAAATCACAGGTTACTACGTGGAGAGAAGAGAAAAGAAAGGTTTAAGATGGGTTAGAGCAACAAAGAAACCAGTTTCAGATCTTAGGTGCAAAGTAACTGGTCTTCTGGAAGGAAATGAATATGAATTCCGTGTCAGTGCAGAAAACAGAGCAGGAGTTGGACCACCCAGTGACACTTCAAATTTAGTCCTATGCAAAGATGTTGCATGTTAGTATCATGCCTCTTCTTTTTTGGGGGTAGGATGGGTGAGTGGGGAGCACATTCGGAGAGCATAAAAATGGCCTCCTCTGTGATTTAATGTTTCATCTTTTCTTTGCTTTTCAGACCCACCTGGTCCACCTGCAAATCCAAGAGTGACTGATACTACAAAGACAAGTGCATCTTTAGCCTGGGGCAAGCCTCACTATGATGGTGGTCTTGACATCACTGGCTATATAGTAGAGCATCAAAAGGAAGGAGAAGAAGAATGGGTAAAAGACACAATAGGAACTGCTTTAAGAATCACTCAGTTTGTTGTAGCTCATCTGCAGACAGGAGCCAAATACAACTTCAGAATCTCTGCCATGAATGCTGCAGGTGTCGGTGAACCAGCAATAATTCCAAGTGTGGAAATCAAAGATCGAGAAGAGATTCCTGACTTTGAATTAGATGCTGAGCTAAGAAGAACTCTTGTTGTTAGAGCTGGATTAACTATTCGGATTTTCGTACCAATTAAAGGACGTCCAACTCCAGAAGTTACATGGACAAAAGACGATGTTTCACTCAAAGGACGTGCCAGTATTGAAAATACTGACTCCTTTACACTGTTGATTGTCACAGAGTGCACCAAATATGATGCAGGAAAATATGTAATGACTCTTGAAAATGCTGCTGGTAAGAAGACTGGCTTTGTAAATGTGAAAGTTTTGGATACACCAGGTCCACCAATAAACCTTAAGCCTAGAGAAATAACCAAAGACAGCATCACCCTCCAATGGGATATGCCTCTGGTAGATGGAGGTTCCCGTATAACAAACTATATTGTTGAGAAACGTGAATCAACTCGGAAGGCATACTCAACAGTCACAACCAACTGCCAGAAGTGTTCCTTCAGGGTTCCTAATTTGTCTGAGGGGTGTGAATACTATTTCAGAGTACTGGCTGAAAATGAGTATGGTATTGGTGAACCAGCTGAAACTACAGAACCAGTAAGAGCTTCTGAGGCACCATCCCCACCGGAGAGCCTTAATATTATGGACGTAACACGGAACTCAGTTAGCCTAGCTTGGCCAAAACCAGAACACGATGGTGGCAGCAAGATCACTGGATATGTAATTGAAGCACAGAGAAAAGGAACCAACCAGTGGGCACACATCACCACTGTAAAAACACTGGACTGTGTAGTAAAGAATCTAACTGAAAATGAAGAATATACTTTCCAAGTCATGGCAGTTAACAGTGCTGGAAGAAGTGCCCCAAGAGAAAGTAGGCCAGTTATTATCAAGGAGCAAACTATGCTACCAGAGTTTGACCTCCGTGCTCTCTACCAGAAAACAGTCATTGCCAAAGCTGGTGACAATATCAAGATTGAAATCCCTGTACTTGGTCGTCCAAGGCCTACTGTGACTTGGAAGAAAGAAGACCAGATACTTAAGCAAACACAAAGGGTAAATGTTGAAAATACTGCAACTGCAACCATACTAACCATCAATGAATGTATTCGAAGTGATAGTGGTCAATACCCGCTGTCAGCTAAAAATATTGTTGGAGAAGTTAGTGAAGTAATCACAGTTCAGGTTCATGATATACCTGGACCTCCTACTGGACCAATCAAATTTGATGAAATTTCATCTGATTGCCTAACATTCTCATGGGAGCCTCCTTTGAATGATGGTGGTGTACCAATAAGTAACTATGTTGTAGAAATGCGTCAAACTGACAGTACCACATGGACTGAACTGGCAACCACAGTAATACGTACTACATTTAAAGCCGTTCGTCTTACTACTGGCGTTGAGTATCAGTTCCGTGTTAAAGCTCAAAACAGATATGGAATTGGTCCAGCCATTACTTCAGCATCTGTAGTTGCCAATTACCCATTTAAGGTGCCTGGGCCTCCTGGCACTCCTCAGGTGATTGCAGTCACCAAAGAAACCATGACCATTAGCTGGAATGAGCCAGTTACCGATGGTGGAAGCCCTATACTGGGATATCATGTTGAAAGAAAAGAGCGAAACAGCATTCTTTGGCAGACTGTAAGTAAAATGCTGGTATCAGGCAATATCTTTAAATCATCTGGACTTACCGATGGCATTGCATATGAATTCCGTGTTATAGCAGAAAATCTGGCTGGGAAGAGTAAGCCAAGCAAGCCATCTGAGCCTGTGTTTGCCCTGGACCCAATAGATCCACCTGGTAAGCCGATACCTCTGAACATTACAAGACATGCAGTTACACTGAAGTGGACTAAACCAGAATATAATGGAGGTTTTAAGATAACTGGCTACACTGTTGAGAAAAGAGACCTTCCTAATGGCCGTTGGCTGAAGGCTAATTTCAGCAATATACTAGAGACTGAATTCACTGTAAGTGGTTTGACAGAAGATGCTGCCTATGAATTCCGTGTGATTGCTAGGAATGCTGGTGGAGCTGTTAGTCAGCCCTCTGAGCCATCAGATGCAATCACTTGTAGAGATGACATTGAAGCACCAAGGATCAAAGTGGATGCTAAATACAAAGACACCTTAGTGCTTAAAGCAGGTGAACTTTTCAGACTTGAGGCTGATGTTTCAGGTCGCCCTCCACCAACTATGACATGGACAAAGGGAGAAAAAGAACTTGAAGACACAGCAAAATTAGAAATAAAAATAGCAGATTTCTCTACTGTACTAATCAATAAAGATTCCTCAAGAAGAGATGGTGGTGCTTATACACTTACTGCAACAAATCCTGGTGGCTTTGCCAAGCATATCTTCAATGTTAAAGTTCTTGATAGACCTGGTCCCCCAGAAGGGCCTTTGGCTGTGTCTGAAGTCACTGCAGAAAAGTGTGTGCTGTCATGGCTTCCCCCACTGGATGATGGAGGAGCAAAGATTGACCATTATGTGGTTGAAAAACGAGAAACCAGTAGATTGGCATGGACAGCTGTAGGCACAGAAGTTCCAGTGACTAAACTGAAGGTTACTAAGCTGTTGAAAGGCAATGAGTATGTGTTCCGGGTTATGGCTGTTAACAAGTACGGAGTTGGTGAGCCTTTGGAATCAGAGCCCATTCTTGCAGTAAATCCATATGTGCCACCTGATCCACCGAAAACACCTGAAGTTACAGCAATTACAAAAGATTCCATGGTCGTCTGTTGGGGCCATCCTGATTCTGATGGTGGGAGCCCAATAATTAACTATATTGTGGAACGTCGAGACAGGACTGGTCTACGGTGGGTGAAATGCAACAAAAGGGTTGTTACTGACTTACGTTATAAAGTGTCTGGACTGACGGAAGGCCATGAATATGAATATAGAGTCATGGCTGAAAACGCTGCTGGAGTTAGTGAGCCAAGCCCAACCAGTCAATTCTATAAAGCTTGTGACACTGTATTTAAGCCTGGCCCCCCAGGTAATCCTCGTGTTTTGGACAGCAGCAAGTCCTCAATTACAATAGCATGGAACAAACCAATATATGATGGTGGTTCAGAGATCACAGGTTACATGGTTGAGATTGCACTACCTGAAGAAGATGAGTGGAAGATTGTAACTCCACCCATAGGTCTTAAGGCTACTTCTTTTACCATCACTGATCTGAAAGAGAATCAAGAGTATAAAATAAGGATATATGCTATGAACTCTGAAGGTCTTGGAGAACCTGCTCTTGTTCCTGGGACTCCAAAAGCTGAAGAAAGAATGCTACCTCCAGAGATTGAACTTGATGCAGAGCTACGTAAAGTTGTCACTATTAGAGCCTGCTGTACTCTAAGGCTCTTTGTCCCAATTAAAGGAAGACCAGCACCTGAAGTAAAATGGACAAGAGAACATGGGGAATCTTTGGATAGAGCGAGCATTGAATCAACAAGCTCTTATACTTTACTTATTGTTGAAAATGTGAATAGATTTGATAGTGGCAAATACATACTGACAATTGAAAACAGCTCAGGTAGCAAGTCAGCATTTGTGAATGTCAGAGTTCTTGATACCCCAGGGGCACCTCAAGATTTGAAAATAAAAGAAGTTACAAAGTCTTCAGTTACACTCACATGGGAACCTCCTCTCATAGATGGTGGCTCTAAAATAAAAAATTACATTGTTGAAAAACGTGAATCAACAAGAAAAGCTTATTCAACTGTTAATGCTAATTGCCACAAGACCAGCTGGAAAGTTGATTCACTGCAAGAAGGCTGCAACTACTACTTCAGAGTCCTAGCTGAAAATGAGTATGGAATAGGCCTTCCAGTTGAAACTTCAGAATCCATAAAAGTATCAGAAAGGCCACTTCCACCAGGGAAAATAACTTTGTTGGATGTGACAAGAAATAGCGTATCTTTATCTTGGGAAAAACCTGAACATGATGGTGGCAGCAGAATTCTGGGCTACATTGTAGAAATGCAAAGCAAAGGCAGTGAAAAGTGGTCAACCTGTGCTACAGTAAAAGTTACTGAAGCCACTATCACAGGACTGATCCAAGGTGAAGAATACACATTCCGTGTTTCAGCTCAGAATGAGAAAGGTATCAGTGATCCTCGCCAGCTGGGTATACCAGTTGTTGCAAAAGATCTTGTGATTCCACCAGCTTTCAAACTGCTATTTACCACTTTCAGTGTTCTAGCAGGAGAGGACTTAAAGGTTGATGTTCCTTTTGTTGGTCGACCCAAACCAGCAGTGCTTTGGCATAAAGATGATGTGGCATTGAAGCAGACAACAAGAGTAAATGCAGAAAGTTCAGAAAACAACACAGTATTAACAATAAAAGAAGCATGCAGAGAAGATGTGGGGACATATTTAGTTAAACTTACAAACTCTGCTGGTGAAGCAACTGAGACCTTAAATATTGTTGTCCTCGACAAGCCAGGACCTCCAACTGGACCAGTAAAAGTAGATGAAGTAACAGCAGATAGCATTACCATTTCCTGGGAACCACCCAAGTATGATGGTGGTAGCTCTATCAATAACTACATTGTAGAGAGAAGAGACACTTCTACCACGACTTGGCACATTGTGTCAGCTACGGTTGCAAGAACAACTATAAAAGCATGTCGTTTAAAGACTGGTTGTGAATATCAGTTCAGAATTGCAGCTGAAAACAGATATGGGAAGAGTACATATCTCACTTCGGAGTCAATCATAGCCCAGTACCCATTTAAAGTTCCTGGTCCACCTGGAACACCTTTTGTAACAAACGTCTCAAAAGACAGCATGGTGGTACAATGGAACGAACCGGTCAACGATGGTGGTAGCAGGATCATTGGGTATCATTTGGAGCGCAAAGAAAGAAACAGCATTCTGTGGGCTAAACTAAATAAAACGCCTATTTCAGATACCAAATTTAAGACAACTGGCCTTGAGGAAGGTCTTGAGTATGAGTTCAGAGTCTATGCAGAAAACATAGTCGGAATTGGAAAGGCAAGTAGAGGATCTGAATGCTATACTGCACGTGATCCATGTGACCCTCCAGGTCGTCCAGAGCCTGTAATTGTCACAAGAAGCTCAGTAACACTTCAGTGGAAGAAACCTATATATGATGGTGGAAGTAAGATCACAGGCTATGTTGTTGAAAAGAAGGAATTACCTGATGGCCGTTGGATGAAAGCAAGCTTTACAAATGTCATTGATACTCAATTTGAAGTAACTGGTCTAGTTGAAAACCAGAGATATGAGTTCCGTGTCATAGCACGAAATGCTGCAGGTGTTTTCAGTGAGCCATCTGAGAGCTCAGGGGCAATTACAGCACGAGATGAAGTAGAACCACCTCATATAAGTATGGATCCAAAATACAAAGACACTATTGTAGTGCATGCTGGTGAGTCATTCAAGATTGATGCTGATGTTCATGGCAAACCAATACCTTCTATTCAGTGGTTAAAAGGTGATCATGAGCTGACAAGCACTGCTCGTATGGAAATAAAAAGCACCGATTTTGCAACAAGCCTTAGTGTAAAGGAAGCCACTAGAGTTGACAGTGGTCAGTATATACTACTGGCAAAGAATGTTGCAGGTGAAAAGAAGGTTCCTGTTAACATCAAAGTTCTTGATAGACCTGGACCACCAGAAGGACCTGTTGACATTACTGGTGTCTCTGCTGAAAAATGCACATTGTCGTGGAAACCTCCACTACAAGATGGTGGTAGTGATATTTCACACTACATTGTAGAAAAAAGGGAAACCAGTCGCTTGGTGTGGACCATCGTTGACTCAAATGTGCAAACCCTAAATTGCAAAGTTACAAAACTTTTAGAAGGAAATGAGTATGTTTTTCGCATCATGGCAGTAAATAAATATGGTGTTGGTGAACCTCTTGAGTCTGAACCAGTCCTCGCAAAGAACCCATTTTCAGTGCCACTTCCACCGAAGGCACCAGAAGTCACAGCTGTTACCAAGGATTCTATGATAGCTGTATGGGAAAGGCCAGCCTCAGATGGAGGTAGTGAAATCCTAGGTTATGTTCTTGAAAAACGAGATAAGGAAGGTATTCGCTGGACAAGATGTAACAAACGCCTGATAAGTGAACTACGATACAGAGTGACTGGTCTTATAGAAAATCATGATTACGAGTACAGAGTTTCAGCTGAAAATGCTGCTGGTCTTAGTGAACCAAGCCCACCTTCCACATACTACAAAGCATGTGATCCTATTTACAAGCCAGGTCCACCCAATAATCCTAAAGTTGTGGATGTTACAAGATCGTCAGTTTTCCTTTCATGGGGTAAACCTATCTATGATGGTGGCTCTGAAATTCAGGGATACATTGTGGAAAAATGTGATGTAAGTGATGGTGAATGGGCAATTTGTACCCCTCCAACTGGAATTAAGAATACCCACATGGAAGTAGAAAAATTAGTGGAAAAGCATGAATACAAATTCCGCATATGTGCAGTTAATAAAGCAGGAGTCGGAGAGCATGCAGATGTTCCTGGTTCTGTTATTGTAGAAGAAAAAATGGAGGCACCAGACCTTGACCTTGACATGGAACTAAGGAAGATTGTGAATGTGAGGGCAGGAGGTTCCTTAAGACTGTTTGTTCCTATCAGAGGTCGTCCAACACCTGAAGTAAAATGGGGTAAAGTGGATGGTGAGATCAGAGAAGCAGCTATTATTGATACCACTAGCAGCTTTACTTCCCTTGTTCTAGACAACGTTAACAGATTTGATACTGGAAAGTATACTCTGACTTTGGAAAACAGCAGTGGAACAAAGTCTGCCTTCGTCAGTGTAAGAGTACTGGATACCCCAAGTGCACCTGTTAATTTAAAGATCAGAGAGATCACTAAAGACTCTGTTTCACTTTCATGGGAGCCCCCTCTCTTGGACGGTGGAGCAAAAATAAAGAACTTCATTATTGAAAAGCGTGAAGCAACAAGAAAGGCATATGCAGCTGTTGTAACAAACTGCCACAAGACTTCATGGAAAGTAGATCAACTTCAGGAGGGCTGCTATTACTTCTTTAGAGTTTCTGCTGAGAATGAATACGGAATTGGCCTCCCTGCAGAAACCAGTGACCCAATTAAAGTTGCTGAAGTTCCACAGCCTCCTGGGAAAATAACAGTGGATGACGTCACAAGAAACAGTGTCTCACTAAGCTGGGCAAAACCTGAACATGATGGTGGTAGCAAAATCATACAATACATTGTTGAAATGCAAGTAAAGGGTAGTGAGAAGTGGTCAGAGTGTGCTCGTGTAAAAACACTTGAAGCGGTTATTACTAACCTAACTCAAGGTGAAGAATATCTTTTCAGAGTAATGGCTGTAAATGAAAAGGGTAAGAGTGATCCTAGAGCACTTGCAGTTCCAATAGTTGCCAAAGACCTAGTGATTGAACCTGATGTAAGACCTGCTTTTCACAGTTACAGTGTTCAAGTGGGACAAGACCTGAAAGTAGAAATACCAATTGCAGGTCGACCTAAACCAACTGTTACCTGGGTAAAAGATGGCCAGCCATTAAGGCAGACAACAAGAGTCAATGTTAGTGATTCAGCTGATCTCACTGTATTGAATCTTAAGGAAACAAGCAAAGAGGACAGTGGCACGTATGAAATCACCGTGGCTAATGTTGTTGGGCAAAAGTCTGCCTCTGTTGAAATTATAACTCTAGACAAACCTGACCCTCCTGTAGGGCCTGTGAAGTTTGATGAAATAAGTGCAGAAAGTATTACCATATCATGGAATCCCCCAGTGTACACAGGTGGCTGCCAAATCACCAACTATGTTGTTCACAAGAGAGATACAACAACCACTGTATGGGAAACAGTTTCAGCTACTGTTGCAAGAACTACACTGAAGGTGACTAAACTGAAAACTGGTTCAGAATACCAGTTCAGAATATTTGCTGAGAACAGGTATGGGCAGAGTTTTGCCCTGGACTCTGCACCAGTTGTAGCACAGTACCCCTACAAGGAACCAGGACCTCCCGGCACACCATTTGTGACAACGGTTACAAAAGACTCCATGATTGTACAGTGGCATGAACCAGTAAATGACGGTGGCAGTAGAGTGTTGGGCTACCATCTTGAGAGAAAGGAGAAAAACAGCATTTTATGGACTAAAGTGAACAAGACTATTATTCAGGACACAAGCTTTAAGACAAATAACCTTGAAGAAGGAATTGAATATGAGTTCCGAGTTTCTGCAGAAAATATCGTTGGTGTAGGCAGAACAAGTAAAGTGTCTGAGTGCTATGTAGCTCGTGATCCATGTGATCCTCCAGGTCGCCCAGAAGCTATAATAATAAAAAGAAGCTCTATTACTCTACAATGGACCAAACCAGAATACGATGGTGGAAGTAAGATTACTGGTTATATTGTAGAGAAACGCGACTTACCAGATGGTCGCTGGATGAAAGCCAGCTTCACAAATATCATTGAAACTCAGTTCACTGTAACAGGACTTACTGAAGACCAAAGATATGAATTTAGAGTAATTGCAAAGAATGCTGCGGGTGCAATAAGCAAACCTTCTGACAGTACAGGACCCATAACAGCAAGGGATGAAGTTGAACTTCCACGAATTTCAATGGATCCAAAGTACAAAGACACAGTTGTTGTAAATGCAGGTGAAACATTCAGACTTGAGGCTGATGTTCATGGAAAGCCACTACCAACCATTAAATGGTACAAAGGAGACAAAGAGCTTGAGGAAACTTCTAGATGTGAAATAAAGAACACAGATTTCAGTGCATTAATAATTGTAAAAGATGCTATTAGAGTTGATGGTGGACAGTACATTCTAGAAGCCTCTAATGTTGCTGGAACAAAGACAGTACCAGTAAACGTAAAAGTCCTGGACAGGCCAGGACCTCCAGAAGGCCCAGTCCACGTGACAGGAGTCACCGCCGAAAAATGTGCATTGGCATGGGCTCCACCTCTTCATGATGGTGGCAGTGATATTTCTCATTATATTGTAGAGAAGAGAGAAACTAGTCGCCTGGCATGGACTGTGGTTGCTTCAGAGGTTGTACCTACAATGCTGAAAGTAACAAAACTCTTGGAAGGCAATGAGTATGTCTTCCGTATTATGGCAGTTAACAAATATGGGGTTGGCGAGCCATTAGAATCTGTGCCAGTAATGATGAAAAATCCATTTGTGGTTCCTGGACCACCGAAGGCCTTGGAAATCACCAACATCACAAAGGATTCTATGACCGTCTGCTGGACCCGGCCAGACAGTGATGGTGGTAGTGAAATTATAGGTTACATTGTAGAAAAGAGAGACCGAGCAGGCATCAGATGGATAAAATGCAATAAACGCCGAATCACAGATTTGCGATTAAGAGTTACAGGATTAACAGAGGATCATGAATATGAATTTAGAGTTTCTGCTGAAAATGCTGCTGGAGTGGGTGAACCAAGCCAAGTGTCTCCTTACTTTAAAGCTTGTGACCCAATGTTCAAGCCTGGCCCACCTACAAATACCCATGTTGTGGATACTACCAAAAGTTCAGTTACACTTGGTTGGAGTAAACCTATTTATGATGGTGGTTGTGAAATCCAGGGATACATTGTAGAAATCTGTAAGGCAGATGAAGATGAATGGGCGCTTGTTACACCACAAACAGGTATACGTGCCACTCGATTTGAAATCAAAAAGCTCACTGAACATCAAGAATACAAACTACGAGTGTGTGCTCTCAACAAGATTGGTGTAGGGGAGGCTGCATCAGTTCCTGGCACTATTAAACCAGAAGACAAACTTGAAGCTCCAGAACTTGACATTGATTCAGAGCTAAGGAAAGGCATAGTGGTTAGAGCTGGTGGGTCTGCTAGAATTCACATACCATTTAGGGGACGACCAACACCAGACATCACATGGTCCCGAGAAGAAGGTGAATTCACAGAAAAAGTTCAGATTGATAAGGGCATAAACTTCACACAACTTTCAATTGACAACTGTGATAGAAATGATGCTGGAAAGTATATTCTTAAGTTGGAGAACAGCAGTGGTTCTAAATCTGCATTTGTTACAGTAAAAGTCTTGGACACACCAGGACCACCACAAAACTTAGTGGTAAAAGATATAAAGAAGGATTCTGCTGTATTATCTTGGGAACCACCCATTATTGATGGTGGTGCAAAGGTAAAGAATTATGTAATAGACAAGCGTGAGTCAACCAGGAAGGCATTTGCAAATGTAAGTGCTAAGTGTGGCAAGACAAGCTTTAAAGTTGAAAATCTTACAGAAGGAGCAATTTATTACTTCAGAGTTATGGCTGAAAATGAATTTGGAATTGGTGTTCCAGTTGAAACCAGGGATGCTGTCAAAGCCTCAGAGCCACCTCTGCCTCCTGGAAAAGTATTACTCACTGATGTGACTCAGAGAAGTGCATCACTTACATGGGAAAAACCTGAACATGATGGAGGTAGCAGAATTTTGGGATACATTGTTGAAATGCTGCCTAAAGGAACAGAAAAATGGAGTGTTGTTAGTGAGACCAAAACGTGCAATGCAGTGGTGTCTGGTTTGAGTCCAGGACAGGAATATCAATTCCGTGTGATTGCCTACAATGAAAAAGGCAAAAGTGATCCCAGAGCACTTGGAATTCCTGTGATAGCTAAAGACTTGACAATTGAGCCAAGTTTCAAACTGATGTTTAATACGTACAGTGTACAAGCTGGAGAAGATCTAAAGGTAGAAGTACCATTTATAGGTAGACCCAAACCTACTATTACTTGGACAAAAGATGAGCAGCCACTGAAACAGACAACCAGATTAAATATTCAGGATACAGCAACATCAACTATCTTACATATTAAAGAAAGCAACAAGGAAGACTTTGGTAAATATACAGTAACAGCAACAAACACAGCAGGTACAGCAACAGAGCACCTGAGCATAATTGTACTGGAAAAGCCCGGCCCACCACGAGGACCTGTCCGCTTTGATGAAGTTAGTGCGGACTTTGTTGTTTTATCATGGGACCCACCTGATTATACTGGTGGCTGTCAGATAAGCAACTATATAGTAGAAAAGCGTGACACAAGCACTACTACATGGACCATTGTGTCGGCAACTGTTGCAAGAACAACTATCAAAGCAACAAAGCTTAAAACAGGTACTGAATACCAGTTCAGGATTTCTGCTGAAAATAGATACGGAAAGAGCTCTCCTTTGGCTTCTAAACCAATTGTTGTGCAATACCCCTACAAGGAACCTGGACCACCTGGAACCCCATTTGTAACAGCAACTTCCAAAGACCACATGATCGTACAGTGGCATGAGCCAGTTAATGATGGAGGAAGCAAAGTTCTTGGCTACCATCTTGAGCGTAAAGATAAGAACAGCATTCTTTGGACAAAACAGAACAAGTCACTCATTACAGACACCAAATATAAAACAGACGGCCTTGAAGAAGGTCTTGAATATGAGTTCAGAGTTTCTGCTGAAAACATTGTTGGCATTGGCAAAGTCAGCAAAGTATCAGAACTGTATGTTGCCCGAGATCCTTGTGACCCACCTGGCCGCCCAGAGGCCATTGTTGTTACGAGAAGTAATATTACACTGCAGTGGAAAAAGCCAGAATATGATGGTGGAAGCAAAATAACTGGTTATATTGTAGAAAAGAAAGAACTACCAGATGGTCGCTGGATGAAAGCCAGCTTTACAAATGTGCTGGAAACAGAATTTACAGTAAGTGGTCTTGTTGAAAACCAACGATATGAATTTAGAGTAATTGCAAGAAACGCAGCAGGTTGCTTGAGTGAACCATCTGAAAGTACAGGGCCCATTACTGCCAGAGATGAAATTGAAGCACCAGGGGCTTCACTGGATCCTAAATACAAAGATGTCATTGTTGTTCGTGCTGGAGAAACCTTTGTTCTTGAAGCTGATATCCATGGCAAACCAATTCCTGACATTACATGGTCAAAAGATGGCAAAGACCTTGAAGAAGCAACTGCAAGAATGGAAATTAAATCTACCATTCAGAAAACAACTCTCACTGTCAAAGACTGTATAAGAGTAGATGGAGGTCACTATAGTCTTAACCTCAAAAATGTTGGTGGCACCAAGTCTATACCAATCACTGTAAAAGTGCTTGACAGACCAGGACCTCCAGAAGGACCTTTGAACATTACCGGTGTCACTGCAGAAAAATGCTACTTGTCGTGGGCTCCACCATTACATGATGGTGGTTCTAGTATTTCACATTATATCATTGAGAAGAGAGAGACAAGCAGACTTTCATGGACACAAGTAGCAACAGAGGTCCAGGCTCTTAACCTCAAAGTAACCAAACTCCTTCCTGGCAATGAGTACATTTTCCGTGTAATGGCAGTGAATAAATATGGAATTGGAGAGCCCTTAGAATCTGAACCAATTGTGGCTCGTAACCCATACAAACCCCCTGGTCCTCCTTCAACACCTGAAGTTTCAGCAATCACAAAGGATTCTATGGTGGTGACATGGGGTCGCCCAGAAGACAATGGAGGAGCTGAAATTGAAGGTTACATACTTGAAAAACGAGACAAAGATGGTATCCGGTGGACCAAATGTAATAAGAAAAGGCTGACAGACTTGCGATTCAGAGTAACAGGTCTTACTGATGGACATTTCTATGAATTTAGAGTTTCTGCTGAAAATGCTGCAGGAGTGGGGGAACCCAGTGAGCCATCCATTTTCTATCGTGCTTGTGATGTACTGTATCCACCAGGTCCACCAACTAATCCAAAGGTTACAGATACTTCCAGGTCATCAGTTTCCCTTGCCTGGAGTAAGCCCATTTATGATGGTGGTGCTCCTGTTAAGGGATATGTAGTAGAAGTAAAAGAAGCTGCCACTGATGAATGGACTACCTGCACCCCACCAACAGGCCTACAAGCAAAACAGTTCACCGTGACCAAACTAAAAGAGAACCAAGAGTATAACTTCCGCATCTGTGCCATCAACTCAGAAGGGGTAGGAGAACCTGCTACTATACCTGGTTCAGTCATAGCAGAGGACAAGATTGAACCTCCTGAAATTGAACTTGATGCAGATCTCAGAAAAGTAGTCACTGTACGTGCTAGTGGTACATTACGCCTGTTTGTCACTATCAAAGGGAGACCAGAACCTGAAGTTAAATGGGAGAAAGCAGAAGGAACAATTAGTGAGCGAGCTCAGATTGAAGTCACCAGTTCCTATACAATGCTGGTCATTGACAATGTCAATAGATTTGATAGTGGTAGATACAATCTTACTTTAGAGAACAACAGTGGCAAAAAATCAGCTTTTGTAAACGTCAGAGTGCTTGATACACCTAGTGCACCTGTAAACCTGACAATCAGAGAAGTGAAAAAAGATTTCGTAACTTTAGCCTGGGAACCACCACTGATTGATGGCGGAGCTAAAATTACCAACTATGTAGTTGAAAAGCGAGAATCCACAAGAAAGGCATATGCCACAGTTACAAACAACTGCACTAAGAATTCCTTCAAGGTTACTCAACTACAAGAAGGATGTAGTTATTACTTCCGTGTTCTAGCTGTAAATGAATATGGGGTTGGCTTACCAGCAGAAACAGCTGACCCAATTAAGGTGTCTGAACCACCTTCTCCACCAGCAAAGGTCATTCTTGTTGATGTGACTCGCAACTCTGCTTCAATTAAATGGGAAAAACCAGAGAGCGATGGTGGTAGTAAAGTTACTGGTTATATAGTAGAAATGCAAACTAAAGGAAGTATAAAATGGAGTGCATGCACACAGGTGAAAACATTAGAAGCAACAATAACAGGCTTAAGTATGGGGGAAGAGTACAGCTTCAGAGTGATTGCTGTTAATGAAAAAGGAAAAAGTGATCCAAGAGAACTTGGTGTCCCGGTCATTGCAAAAGATATTGAAATCCAGCCATCTGTTGAGCTCCTTTTCAACACATTCACTGTGAAAGCTGGTGATGATCTTAAGATTGACATTCCATTCAGAGGGCGACCTCTTCCAACTGTTAGCTGGAAGAAGGATGGGAATCCCTTAAAAGAGACAACCAGGGTAAATGTTCAGACATCAAAGACTTCAACTTCACTATTCATCAAGGAAGCTTCAAATGAAGATTTGGGACATTATGAATTACATCTTTCAAATTCTGCTGGATTAACAACAGCTTCTTTAACTGTAATTGTTCTTGACAGACCAGGGCCACCAACCGATGTTCATATTGATGAAGTTAGTGCTGATAGTGTAAGTCTGTCTTGGAAACCTCCAGAATATGATGGTGGGTGCCATATTAGCAATTACATTGTGGAGAAGAGAGAAACTACCACAACAACATGGGAGACAGTATCTGCAGCAGTTGCAAGAACATCAATTAAAGTATCTCGACTCATTACTGGGTCTGAATATCAGTTCCGTATTTGTGCAGAAAACCGTTATGGGAGAAGCACTTACACTAATTCTCCCTCTGTTGTGGCAGAGTATCCATTTAAGCCTCCAGGCCCACCTGGTACTCCTCGTGTGGCACATGCAACTAAAGCTTTCATGATTGTAACTTGGCAGGTACCAGTTAATGATGGGGGTAGCGTAGTACTAGGATATCACTTAGAGCGTAAGGAAAGAAGCAGCATTCTTTGGACAAAAGTCAACAAGAGCCTTATCACTGATACACAAATGAAAGTTACAGGTCTTGATGAAGGACTGCTGTATGAATATCGTGTGTATGCAGAAAACATTGCTGGAATAGGCAAATGCAGTAAATCATGTGAACCAGTTGCTGCAAGAGATCCATGTGATCCTCCTGGTCAACCCGAAGTTACTAATATTACAAGAACATCTGTCTCACTGAAGTGGACTAAACCAGAATATGATGGTGGAGCTAAAGTAACAGGATATATTATTGAACGCAGAGAGATGCCAGATGGCCGTTGGCTAAAATGTAATTTTACTAATGTGCAAGAAACATACTTCGATGTAGGTGGACTTACAGAAGACCAGCGATATGAATTCCATGTGATTGCAAAGAATGCTGCTGGACTCTTCAGTCAGCCCTCTGAATCAACTGGACCTGTGACCGTAAAAGATGACATAGAGGCTCCAAGAATTATGATGGATGCCAAATTCAGGGATGTTGTCGTTGTGAAAGCTGGAGAAGTGTTTAAAGTCAATGCTGATATTGCAGGACGGCCAATACCAGTGGTTTCGTGGACAAAGGATGGCAAGGAGCTTGAAGGAAAAGCTAGAGTTGAAATAGTTTCAACAGATTACACTACTGCAATAACCATTAAGGATTGCATCCGACGTGATTCAGGACAGTATGTCCTAACATTACAAAATGTTGCAGGAACCAAATCTTTGGCAATTAATTGCAAAGTGCTTGATAGACCTGGCCCACCTGCAGGCCCATTAGAAATAAAAGACCTTACTGCTGAAAAGTGCCATTTATCATGGGGACCCCCTCAGGAAAATGGTGGTGCAGATATTGATTATTATATTGTGGAAAAACGTGAGACCAGCAGAATTGCATGGACACTTTGTGAAGGAGAGCTTAGAACAACATCCTGTAAAGTGACAAAATTACTGAAGGGTAATGAGTATATTTTCAGAGTGATGGGAGTTAACAAATACGGTGTTGGTGAGCCTCTGGAAAGTGTTGCTGTCAAAGCTCTAGACCCATTTACAGTTCCAAGTCCACCTACATCTTTAGAGATTACTAGTGTGAGCAAAGATTCGATAACTCTGTGCTGGGCAAGACCTGAGTCTGATGGAGGCAATGAGATCTCTGGCTATGTAATTGAAAGGCGTGAGAAAACCAGCCTAAGATGGATTCGGGTAAACAAAAAGCCAGTTTATGATTTAAGAGTGAAATCATCTGGGCTCCGTCAAGGATGTGAATATGAATTCCGGGTTTATGCAGAAAATGCTGCTGGCCTCAGTCTCCCGAGTGAAACTACACCATTGATTAAGGCAGAAGATCCAATCTTCTTGCCATCAGCCCCATCTAAACCTAAGATTATGGATTCTACAAGGTCAAATATCACAATTGGTTGGACAAAGCCACTGTTTGACGGAGGTGCCCCAGTAACAGGATACATAGTTGAATACAAGAAGACTGATGAAACTGACTGGACAACTGCTATTCAGAATTTAAGAGGCACAGAATATACTATAAGTGGATTAGTATCAGGCTCCGAGTACGTTTTTAGAGTGAAATCCATTAACAAAATGGGAGTCAGTGAACCAAGTGATGTCTCAGAACCGCAATTGGCGAAAGAAAGAGAGGAAGAACCTGCTTTTGATATTGACAGTGAAATGCGGAAGACTTTAATTGTAAAGGCTGGTGGATCATTCACAATGACTGTTCCTTTCAGAGGCAAACCAGTCCCAAATGTAACATGGAACAAACCAGACACTGATCTCCGTGTACGAGCAAGCATTGACACTTCAGATAACTGTACATCTCTCACTATTGAAAAAGCAACAAGGAATGATTCTGGAAAATACACGTTAACACTGCAAAACATCCTGAACACTGCTACCTTGACTTTAATTGTCAAAGTTCTTGATACTCCTGGCCCACCATCTAATATTGCAACAAAAGACATAACTAAGGAATCTGCTGTGTTATCCTGGGATGTTCCTGAAAATGATGGCGGAGCACCTGTGAAGAACTATGTTATTGAAAAACGTGAAGCTAGCAAAAAAGCATGGGTCACTGTAACAAACAACTGTCATCGCCTGTCTTACAAAGTGACCGGTTTGCAAGAAGGTGGCATTTACTACTTCCGGGTGTCTGGAGAAAATGAGTATGGTGTTGGAGTGCCTTCTGAGACAAAGGAAGGAACAAAAATAACAGGTATGTTTTACTATAAAAAAATTGGTTAAAAAACAATAAACAATAAACAATATCTGTTTTAAACTGTTTACTTTAAAATAATGTAAAGAAGTTTTAAATTTACTTACAGTAAAATAGGTCATTTTTTTAGATATGCCTGTCATTTGACAAATGAAAAAGGGCTATGTAATAGCTTGTATTTTAAATTCTGCTTGCATTTTACTTAAAAGTATTTCTAATATATAAATCTGTGAAATATACAAATTTGAGCCAGATGGCATTCCTGTGTAATTAATAATATAAAAAGTAAATACTTTCTATATTGTTTAACCTGTTGCACTTTTTTTTCTCAGAAAAACCCAGCCCACCAGAAAAACTAGGAGTAACAAATGTCACAAAGGACAGTGTTTCTCTTTCATGGCTAAAACCAGAACATGATGGTGGAAGCAGAATCGTGAGCTACCTCCTTGAAGCTCTTGAGAAAGGACAGCAAAAATGGGTTAAGTGTGCAGTTGTAAAGACAACGCATCATGTTGTCCACGGTCTTAAGGAGAATGTTGACTATTTCTTCAGGGTGTCTGCAGAAAACCAAGCTGGTTTAAGTGATCCTAAGGAACTACTGCTCCCTGTTACAGTTAAAGAACAATTAGGTATGCTTCCTGACATGAGACAAAAGTTGATACACATTCAATTGCCTTAATATTTTAAAAGACAAAACATTTTTTTTTAATGGTTCGGAACTGTTTTCTTTTTCAGAATCTCCTGAGATTGACATGAAAGGCTTCCCTCATAACACTGTATATGTTCGATCAGGATCAAACCTGAAAGTTGAAATTCCAGTTTCTGGAAAACCAATGCCAAAGGTGACATTGTCTAGAGATGGTGTTCCACTGAAACCTACCATGAGATTTCACACAGAAACCACTGCAGAAAGTCTCATCATTAACCTTAAAGAAAGTGTGGCTGCTGATGCTGGCAGATATGACATTACTGCTGCCAATTCAAGTGGCACCACAAAATCATTTGTTAATATTGTTGTGCTGGATAGACCCGGTCCTCCTGTTGGTCCTGTCATCCTTAGCGATGTCACTGAAGAGAGTGTAACACTCAGATGGCAACCACCAGCTTATGATGGTGGAAGCCAGGTTACCAACTATATTGTACTGAAAAGAGAAACAAGTACTGCAGCTTGGTCTGAAGTGTCTGCCACTGTTGCTAGGACTGTTATCAAAGTTATGAGGCTCACAACAGGAGAAGAATACCAATTCCGCATCAAAGCTGAGAACCGCTTTGGCATCAGTGATCACGTAGACTCACAGTGTGTGGTTGTCAAGCTTCCTTACAGTGAGTAACATGCTTCTCATGGTATAAGTTGATGTTTTAATGCTCTGATGTTGAAAATGTACTTTTGTTAACAATTAATCACTTCCTTTTATATCACCAGCGACACCTGGCCCTCCTTCTACACCATGGGTCACTAATGTCACGAGAGAGAGTATTACTGTTGGATGGCATGAACCAGTCACTAATGGTGGCAATGCTATCATTGGATACCACCTGGAAATGAAAGACAGGAATAGCATATTATGGCAGAAGGCTAACAAGACCCTTATTCGCACCACTCATTTCAAAGTCACTACCATCAGCGCTGGCCTTATCTATGAATTTAGAGTTTATGCAGAAAATGCAGCTGGCATTGGAAAAGCAAGTCGTCCTTCTGATCCAGTCCTTGCAATTGATGCATGTGGTATGTATTCCCTGGAAAATAAAGAAGCCCAACCATTTTGTTTCCCCTGTGATAGTCTGTTCTGTACAGTAAGCCAATATTCAAAACAGCTGTTATTCAGTGACAATATTCTTATGTTTCCTACTGCAGAACCACCAAGAAATGTTCGTGTCTCAGATATTTCCAAGACCGCTATCACTCTCTCCTGGCAGAAGCCAGCATTTGATGGTGGTAGCAAGATCACCGGATACATTGTAGAAAAACGTGATCTTCCAGATGGCAGATGGACAAAAGCTAGCTTCACCAATGTTATTGAGACTCAGTTCACAGTATCTGGTCTGACACAGAATTCTCGGTATGAATTCCGTGTCTTTGCTAAGAATGCTGTTGGTTCCATCAGTAATCCCTCAGATGTTGTGGGTCCTATCACATGCGTTGATACATATGGTAAGTGGTTTACAATGATATAATGGTATAATTTCATGGTACTGGAAAGGTTGAAGGCAGTACTGTTTCGTAGATCCACAGTCTTTTAAATATGCAAGGCTAGTTTACAGTGATCGATTCAAGAAGCTTGAATGACTGTGAGTACTTGGGCATGATTGTAATGAATATCTTTGGCTGTATCTGCATTTTTAAAGTCTTACAGTATCTATTCTCTGAACAACAGAAGTGTGCCTATGCCCCATGGCCAAACTGATTATATTTATGCCTGTGATTATCTTGATTGAAGTTGTATATGCTATCTTTGATCTTTATTTATCAAATGCCTGTAAGTATTAGCTTAAATAAAGTAATATTATTCTGGGGTTTTATTAAATATAGGACTAAAATAAGCATTTTTTTACCTTATTTTTTTCTTAAGGTGCACCTGAAATTGATGTGCCACCAGAATATACAGAAGTGGTGAAATACAAAGCAGGAACTTCAGTTAAGCTAAAACTAGGCATCTCAGGCAAGCCTATACCCACGATTGAATGGTTCAAAAATGGCAATGAGGTACAAACCAGTGCACTAGTGTCTTTTGAAAACACAACAGACTTTGCTTCTATACTCATCAAGGATGCAAATCGACTCAACAGTGGCACCTATGAATTAAAACTGAAGAATGCCATGGGTTCGGCATCAGCCCACATTAGAGTACAGATACTTGGTAAATCTTGAGATGCAACTGTATTTTGCTCTTAAATAATAACTTAAGTAATTAAGCAATTTAAGTAATAAATACTTAACATCTTCTTTATTCTGCCTTCCACAGACAAACCAGGACCCCCAACTGGACCTATACAGTTTAAGACGGTCACTGCTGAAAAGATTACAATAATGTGGGACCCACCAGCAGATGATGGTGGTGCACCTATAACACACTACGTTGTTGAAAAGCGGGAGACAAGTCGGGTTGTTTGGTCTTTAATTTCTGAAAAACTGGAGGGATGTATTGTAACTACAACAAAACTCATCAAAGGAAATGAATATTTGTTCCGTGTCCGTGGTGTGAACAAGTTTGGAATTGGTGATCCACTGGAATCTGAACCTGTTATAGCCAAAAATTCATTTGGTAAGAAACATATAAAATAACTTACACAACTGAATTGTCTTGTGTATTAATGATAACTAGTACTGATCTACTGACATACAATTTTTCATCAGTTGCACCTGGACCACCTAGTGTACCAGAAGTCACAAAGATAACCAAGAATTCTATGACCGTTGTCTGGAATAGGCCCACAGTTGATGGAGGCAGTGAAATATCAGGATATTTTCTTGAGAAGCGTGACAAGAAGAGTCTGAGTTGGTTCAAGGTTACTAAAGAAACCATTCGGGACACCAGACAGAAAGTAACAGGTCTGATTGAAAACAGCGAATATCATTTCCGCGTTTGTGCTGTCAATGCAGCTGGACAAGGTCCATTCTCTGAAGCTTCTGACTTCTACAAAGCTGCAGATCCTATTGGTAAGATACAACATGCAGTATTTCCAGTTGGTTAGAAATCAATGAACAAAGAGCAATTAGTGTGGGATGGCACCAGTGTGACTGAGGGCATATTTTCTTCCTCTTTATGATTAATTGTAAATATGGATTCTGATTGGTGTTTTTTTCCCTGCAAATTATCATTTACAGATAAGCCAGGCTCACCAACAAAGCTGAAGGTTGTGGATACAACCAAGACGTCTGTCACACTTGGCTGGATTAAACCTGCTTATGATGGAGGAAGTCCAGTTACCAACTACGTGGTGGAGAAAAGGGAAGGCGAAGAGCAAGAATGGACTGTAGTCAGTACTAAGGGAGAAGTGAGAACAACGGAGTATGTTGTATCCCACCTTCAGCCAAGTATTAATTACTATTTCCGTGTGTCTGCTGTGAATTGTGCTGGACAAGGAGAGCCTATTGAAATGATGGAACCTGTTCAAGCTAAAGATATTCTTGGTACCGTACTTTTTAGTGACTTATCATTTTTCTGTGCAATTTTTTTTTTTTTAGAGTTTTGGTTTTGGTTTTTTTTCCAAACCATGTCTTATTTTACATTCCAAGTATGAATTGTTGATTTTTATTTATTTCCACAGTGGCACCAGAGATTGATCTGGATGTTGCTCTCCGGACATCTATTGTTGCTAAAGCGGGCGAAGATGTGCAAATAATGATTCCATTTAAAGGAAGACCTCCTCCAACAGTCACATGGAGAAAGGGTGACAAGAATCTTGGGGCTGATGAAAGATACATCATTCAGAACACAGAATCATCTACACTACTTATTATTCCTCAAGTTACCCGAAATGATACAGGAAAATATGTTCTTACAATTGAAAATGGAGTTGGAGAAGCAAAATCATCATTTGTGAATGTAAAAGTACTTGACACGCCTTCTGCTTGCCAGAAGCTGCAGCTTAAGCATGTTTCTCGTGGCACAGTTACACTGGTATGGGAGCCACCACTCATTAATGGTGGTTCTGAAATAACAAATTATGTTGTTGAAAAAAGAGATGCTACAAAGAGAGCCTGGTCAACTGTTACAACAAAGTGTTCTCATACCACCTTTAAGCTAACTAACCTGTCAGAAAAAACTTCATTCTTCTTCCGTGTTCTTGCTGAAAATGAAATTGGACTGGGTGAACCTTGTGAGACATCTGAACCAGTGAAAGCTGCAGATGTACCTGGACCTGTAAAAGACCTAGCCATGAAAGATTCTTCTAAGAGTTCTGTCACATTGCAGTGGAGCAAACCTGACTATGATGGTGGAAGCATTATATCAGACTATGTTATTGAAAAGAAACTTCAGGAAGAGAAAGAATGGACATATGCAGGCACAAGCAAGAGCTGTGAATTTGTAGTTGAAAAACTTAGAGAACTTTCTGTCATGGAATTCAGAGTTTTTGCTAAAAATGAAAAAGGCATGAGTGACTGTGTTACTGTTGGACCCATTACAGTGAAAGAACTTATAATAACACCTGAGGCTGACCTTTCTGATATTCCTGGAGGTCAGATTTCTGTAAGAATTGGACATAACCTGCACATTGAATTGCCCTATAAAGGTAAACCTAAGCCATCAATGAGCTGGCTCAAGGACAACCTCCCTCTTAAAGAAACAGAACAACTTCGTTTCAAGAAAACAGAAAACAAAATAAGCTTAATCATCAAGAATGTGAAAAAGGAGCATGGTGGCAAATATACTTTAATTCTTGATAATGTAGTCTGCAGAAAATCATTCACAATCACTGTCATCACTCTGGGTCCTCCATCTAAGCCGAAAGCACCTTTAAGACTAGATGAAATCAAGGCAGATAGTGTAGTTTTGTCATGGGAAGCTCCTGAGGATGATGGCGGTGGAGAAATTACTGGCTACAGTATTGAGAAGAGAGAAACCTCACAAATGAACTGGAAGCTGGTGTGTTCAAGTGCTGCAAGAACAACCTTCAAAGTACCAAACCTTGTTAAAGACACTGAATATCAGTTTAGAGTTCGTGCAGAGAACAGATATGGAGTGAGCCCACCTCTTGTCTCAGCAGATGTTGTGGCAAAGCATCAGTTTAGACCACCAGGTGCCCCAGGCAAGCCTGTCGTATACAATATAACTGCTGATGGAATGACCATATCTTGGGATGCTCCTGTTTATGATGGTGGTTCAGAGATTACTGGATATCACGTTGAAAAGAAGGAAAGAAATAGTATTTTGTGGCAGAAGGTTAATGTTGCATTAATATCTAGCAGAGAATACAGGATTACTGGACTGCTTGAGGGCCTAGATTATCAGTTCCAAGTATATGCTGAAAATGCTGCAGGTCTAAGCAGAGCTAGTGAGCCAAGCAAATTTACGTTGGCAGTCTCTCCAGTGGGTAAGTGAATGATCAATCATCCAAGAAAATTCTATTCTTGTAGATTATGGTGAGCAGTAATAAAAATAAATAATTATTTTCCTTTCAGACCCACCTGGTACTCCTGATTACATTGATGTCACTAGGGAAACAATCACCCTGAAATGGACCCCCCCACTGCGTGATGGAGGCAGTAAGATTGTGGCTTACAGCATTGAGAAACGGCAAGGAAGTGCAGACCGTTGGCTCAGGTGTAACTTTACTGATGTCAGTGAATGCCAATATACAGTTACAGGACTCAATTCGGGTGACCGATATGAGTTCAGAGTGCTTGCAAGAAATGCTATTGGTACAATCAGCCCACCTTCACAGTCTTCAGGCTATATCATGACCAGAGATGAAAACGGTAAGAATTATTTCTTAATATGCTTTTATTTGGGTACTGTAGACGGCTAGAGTTTCTGGCTATACTGATGGGATATGGGAAGCCAAGGGGCAAAGAACTCATGACTGAGGTTGTTCCACTCCATTCAGAATATTTATGTTTGTACTCCAAGATGGGAAGGTCTAAATTAAAGACTCAAATCTGGCAGACATGCATAATCAATTGCTGCAAGGCATGGCACTCTATATTTCTCTTGGATAAGCAGAAGTAGCAGCAGCAAGATTGGAAAGAAAACATAAACTGTAATATTCTGATGGACTGAATAATTTAAAAATTAAAATGTGCCTCAGGAAGCTTGACATGCTATTAACAGCACATATTAACGGTATCTTTCAGCTATTATTACTATGATGCACTTATGGCTGCTTACAGGAGAAATAAGTTTATAGTTCATATAATAACTGCTATTTACAGAAAGTGAAAGAATGCTATATATTACAATCTTTTATAATTAGTACATTTAGAGGACTTTCTGTAAAAATACTTAGCAATATGGAATTGAATTATATTTTCCTTTTTTAGTTGCTCCAACAATTGAATTTGGCGCCGAGCACTTTGAAGGTCTTACTGTTAAAGCTGGAGAGAGCATTAGAGTTAAAGCTCTAATCAAAGGACGTCCAGTACCTAAAGTGACATGGTTTAAGGATGGTAAAGAGATAGAGAAAATAATGAATATAGAAATAACTACAGCTATTGGATATAGTACAATCTTCGTCAGAGATGCTACCCGGGATCATCGTGGAGTGTACACAGTAGAAGCCAAAAATGCATCGGGTACTAAACGAGAAGATATTACCATCAGAGTACAAGGTACTGCGCCAAACACTTTCAACATGCTTTTTAAAAATAGCATTTTATTCTAAGGTCAGCAAATTATAACTCTGAACCTTTAAAATTGCAGACACACCAGGAAAAGTTGGCGGACCAATACGATTCACAAACGTCACTGGAGAAAAGGTCACATTATGGTGGGAGCCACCAGCTAATGATGGTTGTGCTACTATTTCTCACTACATAATTGAAAAACGTGAAACCAGCAGGATTGCTTGGGCATTAGTTGAAGATAAATGTGAAGCTTGCAGCTACACGGCACTTAAATTAATTAAGGGCAATGAGTACCAGTTCCGTGTCTCTGCAGTGAACAAATTTGGAGTTGGCAGACCATTGGAGTCTGATCCAGTTACTGCACAAATACCTTACAGTAAGTTTCCACCTCATTCTGTACAAATATCTGTGAAGTTACCATCTTGTGTTTTTTTTAATGACGTTTTTCCTTTTTTAGCTCTCCCTGATGCACCAGGAACTCCAGAGCCTACCAATGTAACAGGAGACAGTATCACACTTACATGGGCAAGACCAGAGTCAGACGGTGGAAGTGAGATAAATGAGTATATTCTTGAAAGGAGAGAAAAGAAGAGCATGCGCTGGGTTAAAGTACCCAGTAAGAGGCCCATTACTGAGAACAGATACAGGGTAACTGGACTTATTGAAGGCAATGAGTATGAGTTCCATGTCATGGCTGAAAATGCTGCAGGAGTTGGACCTCCAAGTGATGTTTCAAAGCTGATTAAGTGCAGAGAACCAGTCAGCCCACCAAGTGCTCCTAATGTTGTAAAGGTGACAGATACATCAAAGACTAGTGTAAGCTTAGAGTGGACAAAGCCAGTTTTTGATGGAGGCATGGAAATAATTGGGTACATCATTGAGATGTGCAAAGCTGACCTTGAAGCATGGCAGAAAGTCAATGCAGAGACTGTTATTGCTACTAAATATACTGTTGTTGATTTGGAGGCAGGGGAACACTATAAATTCAGAGTTAGTGCTGTCAATGGCGCTGGCAAAGGTGAAAGTTGTGAAGTTCCTGCTTCAGTCCAAACCGTGGACAGGCTTTCTGCACCTGAAATTGATATTGATGCAAACTTCAAGCAGACTCATATTGTAAGAGCAGGTGCAAGCATTCGTCTATTTATTGCCTTCTCTGGAAGACCTGCTCCTACTGCAGTGTGGTCCAAAGCAGATGCTAACCTCAGCTTGCGTGCTGACATTCAAACAACTGACTCATTCAGCACACTGACTGTGGAGGAATGCAATAGAAATGATGCTGGCAAGTATGTCTTTACTGTGGAAAACAACAGTGGAAGTAAGTCTATTACATTTACTGTCAAGGTTTTGGACACGCCTGGTCCACCAGGTCCTATTACATTTAAAGATGTGACTCGTGGATCTATTACTTTAATGTGGGATGCTCCTGTTCTGGATGGAGGTTCTCGTATCCATCACTATGTTGTGGAAAAACGTGAAGCAAGTCGTCGTAGCTGGCAAGTAGTGAGTTCAAAATGCACTCGACAGATCTTTAAGGTCACGGATCTGGCAGAAGGTGTGCCATATTACTACCGGGTATCAGCAGAAAATGAATATGGTGTAGGTGAACCCTGTGAATTAACAGAACCAGTTGTAGCCACGGAAGAACCTGCTCCACCTAAGAGACTAGATATTGTTGATACAACCAAATCTTCGGTAGTTTTAGCTTGGCTTAAACCTGATCATGATGGTGGTAGCCGTATTACTGGATACCTTCTTGAAATGAAACAAAAAGGATCTGACTCCTGGATTGGAGCTGGACAAACCAAGCAACTTACTTTCACTGTTGAAGGCCTTGTAGAGAACACTGAATATGAGTTCCGGGTGAAGGCAAAGAATGATGCTGGCTACAGTGAGCCAAGAGAAGCTTTCTCTTCTGTTATTGTTAAGGAGCCACAGATTGAACCAACAGCAGATCTTAGCGATATAAGCAGACAGCTCATAACATGCAAGGCTGGAAGCACATTTACTATTGATATACCAATCAGTGGGCGCCCAGCTCCAAAAGTGACATGGAAACTTGAGGAGATGAGGTTGAAGGAAACTGAGAGAGTGACTATCAAGACAACAAAAGACAGAACCACACTGACTGTAAAGGACAGTATGAGAGGTGACTCTGGTAAATATTACCTTACACTTGAAAACACTGCTGGTGCGAAAACATTTGCTGTCACAGTGGTAGTCATAGGAAGACCAGGTCCTGTCACTGGCCCAATTGAAATATCATCGGTCTCTGCTGAGTCCTGTGTGTTGACCTGGAAAGAACCTGAAGATGATGGTGGCAGTGACATTACAAACTACATTGTAGAGAAACGTGAATCTGGAACAACAGCATGGCAGCTGGTAAATTCCAGTGTGAAACGTACACAAATTAAAGTAACTCATCTCACAAAATACCAAGAGTACAGTTTCCGAGTAAGCTCAGAAAATAGATTTGGTGTCAGCAAGCCACTTGAATCAAAAACAGTTGTTGCTGAGCATCCATTCGGTAAGTGAAATGCTTCTCAAAATTTGTTCTTTCCTCTGACTAAGGTATTTGTAATTACTAACATTTTCCGCCCCATCTTTGTCTTGTTTAGTCCCTCCAAGCCCACCTTCAAGGCCAGAAGTCTATTCTGTGTCTGCCACTGCCATGGCCATTCGCTGGGAGGAACCCTATCATGATGGTGGCAGCAAAGTCATTGGATATTGGGTGGAAAAGAAGGAGCGCAACACCATCCTTTGGGTGAAGGAGAACAAAGTGCCATGCTGTGATTGCAACTATAAAGTCACAGGGTTGGTGGAGGGCCTAGAATATCAATTCAGAACCTATGCTCTAAATGCTGCAGGTGTTAGCAAAGCAAGTGAAGCTTCCAGACCAGTAGTGGCTCAAAATCCAGTTGGTAAGTATTGCTTTTAGATTTATAATGCTATTTAAGCTAAAATAGAATTGCATTTTTCTCATTTTTTCTGTATTATTCCCCCAGATCCACCAGGAAGACCAGAAGTAACAGATGTCACCAGATCTACAGTGTCGCTGAGCTGGTCACCCCCACTTTATGATGGTGGAAGCAAAATTATTGGATATATTATAGAGCGCAAACCATATAACGAATCTGGTGATGGACGCTGGCTGAAATGCAATTATACCATTGTCTCAGAAAACTTTTTTACTGTGACAGCTCTTAGTGAAGATGAAGCCTATGAATTCCGTGTACTAGCAAAGAATGCTGCTGGTGTGATTAGCAAAGGATCTGAATCAACTGGTGCAGTCATTTGCAAAGATGAATACTGTAAGGAATATTCACTTGGAACAATTAAAACATAATGTTCTATTTTTAGTACTGTCATGTAATTTTTTTCCAAACCTCTCTTTCCAGCACCACCAAAGGCTGAACTTGATGCCAGACTTCAGGGAGAAGTTTTGAGCATTAGGGCTGGATCAGATCTTGTTCTTGATGCAGCTGTTGGTGGGAAACCAGAACCAAAAGTCTTCTGGTCCAAAGGTGACAGGGAACTGGAGCTATGTGAAAAGATATCTCTGCAATACACCAGCAAACGAGCTATTGCAATTATCAAGTTCTGTGACAGAAGTGATAGTGGAAAATATACTCTAACAGTTAAAAATGCCAGTGGAATGAAACAAATTTCCGTTCTTGTCAAAGTGCTTGGTACGTATCCCATTACTAATATTCATACTTAGTATACTAAAAAACCCACATTCTTTTAAATAAGAATGAGATTCTTTTTCTTAGCCACTAATTACAACACTTATTTTGAACCCTACACAGATTCACCAGGTCCATGTGCAGGCAAAATAACAATTAGCAGAGTCACAGAAGAGAAATGTACTCTGACATGGAACATTCCTGAGGAAGACGGAGGTGCAGAAATCAGTCACTATATCATTGAAAGGCGTGAAACCAGCAGACTTCACTGGGTTATTGTTGAGCCTGAATGCCAGACTTTATCCACTGTGGTAACAAAACTTATTAAAAATAATGAGTACATCTTCCGTGTGAGAGCTGTCAACAAATATGGACCAGGTGTTCCACTTGAATCGGAACCTGTGATTGCCAGGAATGCTTTCAGTGAGTGTTACTACCTTCCAGTCTGCATCAGAATTTGTAGACTAGTTCTCATAGATAAACAATGTGCTAAATAATAATATTTTTTTTCACTTTTTTTTAAAAAATAGCTATTCCAACACAGCCCAGTGCTCCTGAAGAAGTGAGTGTTGGCAAGGAACATATCATTATTCAGTGGTCAAAACCAGAATCAGATGGTGGCAGTGAGATTAAGGACTATCTTGTGGACAAACGTGAAAAGAAAAGTCTGCGCTGGACACGAGTGAACAGAGATTACACTATTTATGATACCAGACTGAAAGTCACAGGTCTCATGGAAGGGTGCCAGTACCAATTCCGTGTCACTGCAGTGAATGCTGCTGGAAACAGTGAACCCAGTGAAGCTTCACAATACATGTTATGCAAAGAACCAACATGTAAGTTACTGTATTTAAAACAGACTTTAATATTTATATATAATAATGGAGTATAAACTCACATTGACACTTCAACTAAGAAATTCATAACCATATGTAAGCTCACTGAACTAGCTGATATTAGAATAAACTTAAAAGCAGTTATAGTTCATCTTAAATACATTTCCCAGAATTAGCTGTTTTGGAATCATTTTTGACTGTAAAATGTTTCCTGCACCAATGTGAAATGCATTTTCTTCTTTTTCAAAGATACTCCTGCATCACCTTCAGTTCCAAGAGTTGTGGATACTACCAAGCACAGCATAAGTTTAGCATGGTCAAAGCCCACATATGATGGTGGCGCTGACATCTTAGGCTATGTTCTAGAAATGAAAGAAGAAGGTAGTGACCAGTGGTATCGACCACATACAACCGCCACTCTGAGGAATGCTGAATTCACCGTGACTGGTCTTAAAACAAACCAGAAATACCAATTCAGAGTTGCTGCTACAAATGTGAATGGTATGAGTGAATTTAGTGAATCATCAGCAGAAATTGAACCTGTGGACAGAATAGGTAATTTGAAAATTTACTGCATATTTTAAGGAATAACTATATTTTCCTTTAGAACTACTAAAAGATTAATTCCATGTTTCTTATACCCTTCATCAGAAATACCTGAGCTTGAGCTTGCTGATGATCTGAAGAAGACAGTTACAGTCAGAGCTGGTGGTTCTCTGCGCCTTATGGTCTCTGTATCTGGCAGACCTGCTCCTGTAATCACATGGAGCAAGCAGGGTGTTGACCTTGTAAGTCGAGCTATTATTGATACTACAGACAGCTACACTCTGCTTATTGTGGATAAAGTTAATCGGTATGATGCTGGAAAATATATCATTGAGGCTGAAAATCAATCAGGAAAAAAATCTGCAACGATTTCTGTGAAAGTGTATGGTAAGTACTGCTACAATTGTATATGGGCATTACACCACTCTTTGTGCTTATTGCTCAGGAATAATTGTCATTCCTTTCCAAAGCAAGTTTGCCATTTAAATAACATGAGAATGTTTGAGAAGTCAGAGAAACAATCTAATCCAGAGGAAAATACATAGTCTCTGAAGCTGTTCTAGTTTATAAATCAAATCCCAGCAGCAGTAATTGACTGTGAAATTAAAGGATCCAAAAGGAAAAAATAAATTATTAATATTTTTTGTTGTTTTTTTGTTTTGTTTTGCTTTTTTGTTTTAGATACACCTGGTCCACCATCTGCAGTGAAAGTTAAGGAAGCATCAAAAGATTCTGTGACACTTACTTGGGATATTCCAGCCATTGATGGTGGAGCCCCTGTCAACAATTACATAATTGAGAAACGTGAAGCTTCTATGAGAGCTTATAAGACTGTCACTACCAAATGCAGCAAGACATTTTATAGGGTTACTGGACTCTTAGAAGGAGCTTTGTATTATTTCAGAGTACTACCAGAAAATATTTATGGCATTGGTGAAGCTTGTGAAACATCTGATGCAGTACTAGTATCTGATGTCCCCATGGTACCACAAAAACTGGAAGTGATTGACACCACTAAATCAACTGTTACTCTTGCATGGGAGAAACCACTGCATGATGGTGGCAGCAGATTGACAGGCTATGTTATTGAGGCCAGCAAAGCTGGAACAGAAAGGTGGTTGAAGGTAGTGACACTGAAGCCCACAGTCTATGAGCATACAATTATCTCTCTCAATGAAGGTGAACAATACTTGTTCAGGGTCAGAGCACAGAATCAGAAGGGCGTGTCAGAACCACGAGAGATTGTCACAGCAGTAACAGTCCAAGACCAAAAAGGTAGGTGTCCACTGTTGAAAATTGGGTGAAGCTTACACCAAATGAATGTGATATTTGTAAAACAAGTATTTAAAATATCAATTATTTGCTTTTCTTAGTTCTACCAACAATTGACTTCGCTGGAATACCTCAGAAGACAATTCACGTACCTGCTGGCAAGCCCATTGAATTAGCCATTCCAATTGAAGGACGACCACCTCCAACTGCATCTTGGTTCTTTGCTGGTTCTAAACTAAAAGAATCAGAACGCATAAAAATGGAGACTGTTGCCAAAATGGCTAAATTAACTGTGCGTGAGACCACCATACATGACACTGGAGAGTATACACTGGAACTGAAGAACACAACTGGAACAGTTACTGATACACTAAAGGTTATAATCCTTGGTAAGAATTTATGAAAATAATTGTCTGTAACCTTTCTCCCTTTGAACTTTTACATGTGCAATATGATTCCTTTTCTCCACTTGCTTTTAAATTTTCTTTTTTATTTCCTAGACAAACCTGGACCACCTGTTGGACCTATCCGAATCGATGAAGTTGATTCAAATTATGTAACCATCTCCTGGGAGCCACCTGAGCTGGATGGTGGAGCCACCCTTAGTGGGTATGTGGTAGAACAGCGTGATGCTCACCGCCCTGGATGGCTACCGGTTTCAGAGTCAGTAACCAGGACAACATTTAAGTTCACCAGACTAGTTGAAGGTGCAGAATACGTGTTCCGGGTAGCTGCTACAAACCGCTTTGGAATCGGATCTTACCTGCAGTCTGAAATTATAGAATGCAAGAGTAGAATCCGTAAGTCAGAAGTTTTATTCTCTACCTTTAAAAAAAAAAATATATATATATTTAAATGGGCTTATATACCCATGAGTAGATTAAATTTTTCTAGATGTTGCTCCTTCCTTTTTACATTATGATGCACAGTAATCACGTTATATTTCTGGAGAAAAATGCCATACATAAATCTATATAGGCAATATAGATGAACTGCACAGAATGTGCATGGTAAACTTGGATTTTCTGCTCAGGTCTACTATTAGGCTTGAAAAATTGCTTTACTACATTAGAAAACCAGGAGTATTTCACTGACCTAATTTGTAAAGTACTTAGATATCTACTGATAAAAAGAATTCAATAAGGCATTGATATTACATTGTCATTCACAATATGTTGCATATTAATAATGTGTAGAATCATTTGATGCTTTTTCACTAATTCTGTGTCATGTTTTACAGGTATTCCTGGTCCTCCTGGCACTCCAGAAGTGTTTGATATCTCTCGAGATGGCATGACATTAACTTGGTATCCTCCAGAAGATGATGGTGACTCACAGATCACTGGTTATATTGTGGAACGCAAAGAAGTTCGAGCAGATAGATGGATCCGTGTAAATAAAGTCCCAGTTACTATGACTCGGTACCGTTCCACTGGGTTGGTCGAAGGATTGGAATATGAACACCGAGTCACAGCAATCAATGCCAGAGGCACTGGGAAACCCAGCCGTCCTTCCAAGTCTGCTGTTGCCAGAGATCCAATTGGTAAGTAATTTCCTACATACATTAAGCACATTATGGCAGATAGGAATGACACTAGTAAAATTTACTCTTTTTTGCTAATTCAGAAATTTATGTGGATGTGTTAATAAATGAGATTCTGACTGGAGAAAACAAAATATAAGTGAAAATCTTTCATTCACAGTTTTCTTATATAAATAGACTACTGACTTACTACAGATCCTATGTTGCAAGTTAGCATTTGTTTAATCATTTAAATATTCATTTAAAAAAACCCAAACCTATCTGATCTTTTCTTCCAGCTCCTCCAGGTAAACCTCAGAATCCAAGAGTCACTGATACTACAAGAACATCTGTCTCCCTGGCTTGGAGTCCACCAGAAGATGAAGGTGGTTCTAAAGTTACTGGCTACTTAATTGAGATGCAGAAGGTTGATCAATTTGAATGGACCAAATGCAATACTACGCCAACCAAGATTCGTGAATACACCTTGACACATCTCCCCCAGGGTGCAGAATACAGATTCCGAGTGCTAGCCTGTAATGCTGGTGGGCCAGGAGAACCTGCTGAAGTTCCAGGAACAGTCAAAATAACAGAAATGCTTGGTAAGACACTTCAAGTATTAAATCCTGCTGAAAATTGTCCTAAAAAATAACTGAAAAACTAGATATGGTATCATCTGTAAAACAGACATAGCGTGACATCTTAATTTTGTTTACAGAATATCCTGACTATGAACTTGATGAAAAATACCAAGAAGGTCTCATGGTGAGACAAGGTGGAGTAATCCGGCTTACAATACCCATTAAGGGTAAGCCCATCCCAGTATGCAAATGGACAAAGGAAGGACAGGACATCAGCAGGAGGGCCATGATTGCGACTTCTGAGACTCACACAGAACTTGTTATCAAAGATGCAGAAAGAGAAGATTCAGGCACTTACGATTTGGCACTTGAAAACAAGTGTGGCAAAAAAGCTGTGTATATTAAAGTCAGAGTGATCGGCATTCCAAATCCACCAGAAGGGCCACTGGAGTATGATGATATACAAGCTCGTTCTGTCAGAGTAAGCTGGAGACCTCCTACAGATGACGGTGGTGCAGATATCCTAGGTTATATTGTTGAGAGAAGAGAAGTACCAAAGACTGCCTGGTACACTGTTGACTCCAGAGTGAAAGGGACATCACTGGTGGTGAAAGGGCTCAAAGAAAATGTGGAATATCACTTTCGTGTTTCTGCTGAAAACCATTTTGGTATTAGCAAATCTCTTAAATCTGAAGAACCAGCAGTACCAAAGACACCTCTAAGTAAGTTCGCTCTTAGATTAATAAATAAATAAATCAGTTACTACATTACCATCTAAAAATGCAATAATACATGCAAAAGTTTTAGTGCTATGTCACTACTATTTCTATTGTTTTTGTTGTTATTATTAACAGATCCTCCAGAGCCTCCAAACAACCCACCTGAAGTGCTTGATGTTACAAAGAGTTCTGTCAACTTGTCCTGGTCCAGACCTAAAGATGATGGTGGTTCTCGTGTAACTGGCTACTACATTGAACGTAAAGAGACATCTACAGAAAAATGGGTCCGGCATAATAAGACACAGATTACCACTACAATGTACACAGTCACAGGACTTGTTCCAGATGCTGAATATCAATTCCGTATCATTGCTCAAAATGACATTGGTGAAAGTGAAGCAAGTCCTGCTTCTGAACCAGTTGTATGCAAGGATCCATTTGGTAAGAAAATGTCTGCACTAACAGATCTTCTGAAGAACAACTTCATGTCACTTGGAGAGGAATTTATTTTCTGTATCTATTTTAATTTTCAGACAAACCAAGCCAACCTGGAGAAATTGAGATCACTTCTATATTTAAGGACAGCATTACATTAGAATGGGAACGACCTGAAAGTGATGGTGGCAAAGAGATCCTTGGCTATTGGGTTGAATATCGCCAGTCTGGAGAAAGCACCTGGAAAAAATGCAATAAGGAACGCATCAAGGACAGGCAGTTTACAGTAGGAGGTTTACTAGAGGCTACAGAATATGAGTTCCGTGTTTTTGCAGAAAATCAGACTGGCCTCAGCAGACCTCGAAGAACTGCTATGGCAGTGAAAACTAAATTAACATGTAAGCCAAAATATTTTGGCACATTTGCTGTGATATTGTTGTGATTTACTGTGTCATAAACCATAGTGCTACACTTAACATGCTACCTATTTGTTTTTCATGTTATTTATCAACATGACTGTCCTAAAAGGCAGTATTTCAGCTTTAAGAGGAACAAGTATAAATGAAAATTAATTTATACTAATACAGAAATAGAGGAAAATTTCATAATAATCCTCATTATTTTCTTAATTTTCTTTGTCATAGCTGGAGAAGCACCTGCCATAAAAAAAGAAATGCAGGATGTTACAACTCAACTGGGTGAGGCGGCTCAGTTGACATGTCAGATTGTTGGGAGACCTTTGCCTGATATTAAATGGTACCGCTTCGGCAAAGAACTGGTGCAAAGCCGAAAATACAAAATGTCATCTGATGGACGCAATCATACACTGACAGTGATGACAGATGAACAGGAGGATGAAGGCCTCTACACTTGTATGGCTACCAATGATGTCGGAGAAATTGAAACTAGTGGCAAGCTATTATTGCAGGCTCCTCCTCAGTTCCACCCTGGCTTCCCATTGAAAGAGAAATACTATGCAGGTGCAGGTGGCACTCTCCGCCTTCACGTTGTGTATATTGGCCGACCAGTACCAGCAATAACCTGGTTCCATGGCAACAAGCCTTTGAGAGGATCAGAAACAATTACTATTGAGAACACAGAACATTATACTCATCTTGCTATTAAGAATGTCCAGCACAAGACTCATGCTGGGAAGTACAAAGTACAACTCAGTAACACATTTGGAACAGTCGACACTGTACTTAAAGTGGAAATACAAGGTAATTAATTTTATTTTCAGTATTTTTGTGGAATATTTTCTCAAATGTTAATTGGGAATAGAACTAAAAATGTTGTGCTTTTTCTTGTACAGATAAACCAGATAAACCACTAGGGCCAATTGTTATAGAGTCTATACTGAAGAATTCTGTGGTGATAAGCTGGAAACCACCAGAGGACGATGGAGGTGCTATGATAACCAATTACATCATAGAGAAACGTGAAGCCAAGGAAGGAACAGAATGGCAGCTTGTATCTTCAAGCATTTCAGGCACAACCTGTAGAATCGTTAACCTAACTGAAAATGCAGGGTATTATTTCCGTGTTTCTGCTCAGAATACATATGGCATCAGTGAAGCACTGGAGGTCTCATCAATCGTTTTTATAAAGCCTCCATTTGGTAAGTGGAGGTCAAAGTATCAATTGCTGCTTGTATGCAGTCAGCCAAGCCCCATGCAGCTGCTTGTTCACTCCCCCACCAGCAGGATCAGGGAGAGAATTGGAAGGGTAAAAAGCTAGAGAACTTGTGGTTGAGATAAAGACAGTTTCATAGGGAAAGGAAAAGCAAAGCAAAACAAGAAATTAATTCACTGCTTCCCATGGGCAGGCAGGTGTTCAGCCATCCTCAGGAGAGCAGGGCCCCATCACACACAACCATTACTTGGGAAGACAAATGCCCTCACTCCAAACCTCCCCCTCTTCCTCCTTTTTTCCCCCTACTTTATATACTGAGCATGTTGTCATATGGTATAGAATATCCCTTTGGTCATTTGAGGTCACCTGTCCTGGCTCTGTCTCCTCCCAAACTCCCATGCACCCCTGACTTCCTTGCCTGTGTGGCAGTACAGAAAGCAGAAAAGGCCTTGACTCTGTGTAAGCCCTGCTGAGCAATAAAAAAAAATCTCTGTATTATCAACCCTGTGTTCAGCACAAATCCAAAATACAACCCCATAAGAACCACTGTGAAGAAACTTAACTCTACCCCAGCCAAAACCAGCACAACCTGTAATGAATTAGTAAGGCAAGCTCACTTCAATTTTTGAACTTTTGTATTCTTTACAGATAAACCAGGACAACCAGGCCAGCCAGTAGCAAGTGCTGTCACAAAGGATTCCTGTGTTGTCTCATGGAAGCCACCTGCAAGTGATGGTGGTGCAAAGATTAGAACTTACTATCTTGAGAAGCGTGAGAAAAAACAAAACAAGTGGATTTCTGTAACAACAGATGAAATTCGTGAAACAGTCTACTCTGTGAAAGATCTTATTGAAGGTCTTGAATATGAGTTCCGTGTAAAATGCGAAAATCTTGGTGGTGAAAGTGAGTGGAGTGAGGTATCCCAACCAGTCATTCCAAAATCTGATGTACCAATTAAAGCTCCACATTTCAAGGAAGAACTAAGGAATCTGAATGTGAAATTTCAAGCTAACGCCACATTTGTCTGCAAAGTCACTGGTCATCCTAAGCCAATTGTCAAGTGGTACAGACAGGGCAAAGAAATCATGCCAGATGGGGAAAAGATCAAGATACAGGAATTCAAGGGTGGATATTACCAGCTGGTCATCACGAATGTAACAGATGATGATGCCACAGTGTATCAAGTCAGAGCTACCAACCAAGGAGGATCTGTGTCTGGCACTGCCTCTTTGGATGTTGAAGGTGAATGAGGGGTCTTGATACGACAAATCCGTTTTAAGCTTTGAATATTTAGACTGTTGGTGCTCTTCTCATGTGCCTTTGGTCATGTGTTGTTTTTTCTTCCTCTTTCTATTCCAGTTCCTGCAAAGATTCACTTGCCCAAAAACCTGGAAGGCATGGGAGCTGTACATGCCCTCCGAGGAGAAGTGGTGAGCATCAAGATTCCATTCAGTGGCAAGCCCACCCCCGTGATCACATGGCAGAAGGGACAAGATCTCATTGATACTAATGGACACTACCAAGTCATTGTTACACGATCATTCACATCTCTTGTTTTCCCGAATGGCGTTGACAGAAAAGATGCAGGGTTTTACATCGTTTGTGCCAAAAACAGATTTGGAATTGATCAAAAAACAGTTGAATTAGACGTGGCTGATGTGCCTGATCCACCAAGAGGTTTAAAGGTAACTGATGTTTCAAGGGATTCAGTCAACTTAACCTGGAATGAGCCAGCAACAGATGGTGGAAGCAGGATCATAAACTACATTGTTGAGAAACGTGCTACAACAGCAGAGCGATGGATTCGTGTTGCACAAGCTCGTGATACACGATACACAGTGGTGAACCTATTTGGCAAGACCACCTACCAGTTCCGTGTAATTGCAGAAAACAAGTTTGGCCAAAGTCAGCCTTCTGAACCCACTGATCCAGTTGTAACAAAGGAAGATAAAACAAGAGTAATGAACTACGATGAAGAAGTTGATGAGACCAGAGAAGTCACAACAGCTAAAGCAGCTCACTATTCTACAAAGGAACTCTATGACAAATATATGATTGCAGAAGAGCTTGGACGTGGGCAATTTGGTATTGCACATCGCTGTGTTGAGGCAGTTTCAAAAAAGACTTACCTGGCCAAGTTTGTCAAAGTAAAGGGTGCTGACCAAGTTTTGGTAAAGAAAGAAATCTCCATTCTAAACATTGCTAGGCACCAAAATATCCTGTATCTTCACGAATCATTTGAGAGCCTAGAAGAATTGGTCATGATTTTTGAATTCATTTCTGGAGTTGACATCTTTGAAAGAATCAGCACACCTTCATTTGAACTTAACGAAAGAGAAATAGTAAGTTATGTACGCCAGGTCTGTGACGCACTAGAATTTTTACATCGCCACAGCATTGGACATTTTGATATTAAACCAGACAATATTATTTACTTCACAAGAAGAAGCTCTGTAGTTAAAATTGTTGAATTTGGTCAAGCCAGACAGTTGAAGCCTGGAGACAGTTTTAGACTCCAATTCACTTCTCCTGAATATTATGCACCTGAAGTACATCACCATGATCTGGTCAGCACAGCTACTGACATGTGGTCAGTTGGTGCTCTAACATACATACTTCTCAGTGGCCTTAATCCTTTCATTGCTGAAACAAATCAACAAGTTATTGAAAATATTCTAAATGCTGAATACAGCTTTGATGATGAAGCATTCAAAGAGATAAGCGTCGAGGCCATGGATTTCATTGATCGTCTACTAGTAAAAGAAAGAAAATCTCGGATGACGGCTGCTGAAGCACTTAATCACGTGTGGCTAAAACAGCAGACAGAAAAGACCAGCACTAAAGCCATCAAAACCTTGCGGCACAGGCGTTACTACCAAACTCTAGTAAAGAAGGAGTGGAACACAGTTGTGTCAGTAGCCCGCATTTCCTGTGGAGGCGCAATTAGATCCCAGAAAGGCATCACAGTGGCTAAAGTTAAAGTTGCGCCAATAGACATTGGGCCCATTGCTGGGCAGATAAAGCATAATGTTGCAGAAGAAGGAGGACATGCCAAATATGTATGTACGATTGAGAACTATGATGAGTCCACACAAGTCACGTGGTACTTTGGTATGAGGCAATTAGAAAGCAATGAGAAATATGAAATCAAATATGAAGAAGGTGTGGCAACCATGTATGTCAAAGACGTTTCTAAATCAGATGATGGTACCTACAGATGCAAGGTAGTAAATGACTATGGTGAAGACAGCTCTTATGCAGAACTTTTTGTTAAGGGTGTGAGAGAAATCTCTGAGCACTACAGATGCAGAACTGTTAGAAAAGTGAAACGACGGGTTGATACCATGAGACTGTTAGAGCATCCACCAGAATTTACCCTGCCTTTGTATAACCGCACTGCGTATGTCGGAGAAAATGTCAGGTTTGGAGTAACTATAACAGTTCATCCAGAACCTCGTTTAACATGGTTCAAATCAGGCCAGAAAATCAAACCTGGTGATGATGATAAGAAGTACACTTTTGAATCAGACAAGGGTCTCTATCAACTTGTCATCAATAATGTCACTGAAGAGGATGATGCTGAATACAGTATTGTGGCACGCAATAAATATGGTGAAGACAGCTGCAAAGCTAAGCTGACTGTGATTCCGCATCCACCTCCAGCAGATGCCACACTCAGGCCAATGTTTAAAAGGCTACTGGCAAATGCTGAATGTCAAGAAGGCCAGAGTGTCAGTTTTGAGATCAGAGTATCTGGTGTACCAAAACCAACGCTGAAATGGGAGAAAGATGGTCAACCTCTATCCTTTGGTCCCAACTTTGATATTATTCATGAAGGTTTAGATTATTATGCTTTGCATATCAGAGATACTTTACCAGAAGACAGTGGCTATTACAGAGTTACTGCTACTAACAGTGCTGGCTCTACAAGCTGTCAGGCTTATCTAAAAGTTGAACGCTTGAAATATGTCAAGCGTGAGTACAAGACTGAAGAAGAGCGGGAGAAGCATGTACAAAGGCAAATTGACAAGACCTTACGAATGGCAGAAATCCTTTCTGGTGTTGAAGCTGTTCCACTGACACAAACTGCACAAGAGGCTCTCAGAGAAGCTGCTATCTTATACAAACCAGCCATTAGCTCAAAGACCGTCAAAGGCGAATATGAAATTAAGAAAGAAGAAAAGAAGGAGGAAAGAAAACTTCGTATGCCGTATGAGGTCCCAGAGCCTCGCAAACACACTGCTCTTGAGGAAGATCAAACTATTAAACACTTTGTGCCTCTGTCAGACATGAAGTGGTACAAGAGGCTGCGAGACCAGTATGAAATGCCAGGAAAACTTGAGAGGACTGTTCAGAAACGCCAGAAACGCATACGTCTTTCCAGGTGGGAGCAATTCTATGTGATGCCACTGCCACGCATTTCTGACCAGTACAAGCCTAGGTGGCGCATACCAAAGCTAACACAAGATGATCTTGAAATTGTGAGACCAGCACGTCGGCGTATGCCATCTCCAGAGTATGAATATTACTACAGGCCAAGAAGGCGATCACTTGGTGACTTGTCTGACGAGGAATTGCTCATGCCTATAGATGACTATTTAGCTATGAAGAGAACTGAAGAGGAAAGACTGCGCCTTGAAGAAGAGCTGGAATTAGGCTTTTCTGCTTCCCCACCAAGTAGAAGCCCTCCACGCTTTGAACTGTCTGCCCTTCGGTATTCTACTGCAGGAGCACAGGTCAGTTCAGAAGAAGAAAGAAAAAGAGAGCTGAGGTATTCAACCTATCACATCCCAACTAAAGCTGAGACCAGCGCAAGCTATGCAGAACTTCGTCAACGCCACGACAGGGCTGCCTACAGACCACCTAAACAAAAGCAAAGAATAATGGATGAGAGGGAGGATGAAGAGTTGCTCCGTCCTGTTGGCACTGCTCAACGACTCTCTGAATACAAGAGTGAGCTCAAATATATGGCAGAGGAGGAAAAGAGTAGACTCAGGAGAAGGCGGGAAAGAGAAATAACTGAGATCACATCAGAAGAAGAAGAAGAAATAGAAATGGTGCAACACGTTCACAGGGAATTTTCACCCCCCTCCAGACTATTAAGGAGAAGAAGATCCCTTTCTCCAACTTACATTGAGTTGATGCGTCCTGTATCTGAATTAATTCGACCTCGCTCACGGCCTCCTGAAGAAAGTGAGAGAAGATCCCCAACACCAGAGAGAACTCGACCACGCTCACCTAGCCCAGTTTCTAGTGAAAGATCTCTCTCACGGTTTGAGAGGATGGCAAGATTTGATATATTTTCTCGATATGAGTCCATGAAATCTGCTTTGAAAACTCAAAAAACTATGGAAAGGAAATATGAAGTTCTGACTCAGCAGCCTTTCACCCTTGACCATGCTCCTCGCATTACCCTGAGAATGCGCTCACACCGGGTACCGTGCGGCCATAATACCAGGTTCATTCTAAATGTCCAGTCGAAACCAACTGCTGAAGTGAAGTGGTATCATAATGGTATTGAGCTTCAGGAGAGCAGTAAGATACACTTTACTAATACCAGTGGTGTATTAACTTTGGAGATTCTCGACTGCCACATTGATGACAGTGGAACATACCGGGCTGTGTGCACCAACTACAAAGGAGAATGTTCTGATTATGCAACACTAGATGTTACTGGAGGAGATTACACTACATACTCTTCCCAGAGGAGAGATGAAGAAGTACCAAGATCCATTTTACCTGACTTGACAAAAACAGAGGCATATGCAATCTCCTCATTTAAGAAAGCATCTGAAACAGAAGCAAGCTCCTCAGTAAGAGAGGTCAAATCAGAAATGTCAGCAACAAGAGAATCACTTTTATCCTATGAACACTATGCTGCTTCTGAGGAAAAAGTCACTGCAGCTGAAAGAAAATCACTGGAAGAAAGGACTGCACACAAGGCATTTAAAAGCACTCTACCAGCAACAATCCTTACAAAGCCACGGTCAGTCACAGTTTCTGAAGGGGAGACTGTGAGATTTTCCTGTGATGTTGATGGCGAACCAGCACCAACAATAACATGGTTCCGTGCCAGTCAACCCATTGTTTCTTCGAGGCGCTTCCAAGTAACACGAACACAGTACAAGTCTACCTTTGAAATTTCCTCAGTCCAGATTTCAGATGAAGGAAGTTACACTGTTGTAGTGGAAAACTCTGAAGGAAGACAGGAAGCACATTTTACTTTGACTATTCAAAGAACAAAAATTCCTGAAAAAACAATTACATCACCCCCAAGGATCAAATCTCCGGAGCCTCGTGTAAAGTCTCCAGAGCCAGTAAAGTCTCCTAAACGAGTGAAATCTCCTGAACCCATCAGCAGTCCCCCAAAAGCTAAGTCACCACCTGTAGACAAAACAGTACCAGCAGAGAAAGTACAATTACCAACTGCTGCTCCACCAAAGATAAAACAGCATCTAAAAGCAGAAACTTTTGGAGATAAGGTAAAGTTATCGTGTGCAGTTGAAAGCAATGTTTTAAGTGTCAGAGAAGTGGCTTGGTATAAGGATGGTAAAAAACTGAAAGAAGACCATCATTTCAAGTTTCATTATTCAGCAGATGGCACTTATGAGCTCAAAATCCATGAGCTCATGGAATCTGATAAAGGAGAATATACCTGTGAAATTATTGGGGAAGGAGGTGTTTCAAAAACTAACTTCCAGTTTACTGGCCAAGTATTTAAAAATATCCATTCTCAGCTAAAAAGTGTATCTGAATCTCATAAATCAGTTAAGAAAGAAGACGAGCTGCTTACAGTTTCTACCCAGAAGAAATCAGTAGTGGCAACTGAAGAGAAATCTGCAGTTCAAGAAGTCATTAAAAAGTCAGTTGTTACTGAAGATGTCAAACAAGCAAAAGCAGAAATTAAAGCTTCTTCAACTAAAATGACAGTGTCTGAAGGGCAGAAAGTGATGCTGAAGGCCAACATTCCTGGTGCCTCTGAAGTAAAATGGGTGCTGAACGGAATGGAGCTGAGAAATTCAGATGATTACAGATACGGTGTTTCTGGCAGTGATCACACGCTAACTATCAAAAAGGCTAGTAGTAAAGAAGAAGGTATACTCACCTGTGAGGGTAAAACTGATGAAGGCATTATTAAATGCCAGTATGTTCTGACCTTCTCTAAAGAGCGCTCCAACGAACCAGCATTCATCACACAGCCTAAGTCTCAAAATGTCAATGAAGGACAAGATGTGTTTTTCACCTGTGAAGTTTCTGGGGATCCTTCTCCTGAAATTGAGTGGTTAAAGAATAATCAACCTGTAAGTAATCATTTATTTACTTCAAAAGTTAGAATTATCCATAAAATTGATCTTAATTAAACCATTATTTTTCCCTCCTCAGATTGCAGTTTCATCACAGATCAGACTAACTCGCTCTAAAAACATATATTCTCTTGAAATTCGAAATGCAGCAGTGAGTGACACTGGAAAATACACAGTCAAGGCAAAAAATTACCATGGGCAGTGCTCTGCTACAGCATCTTTGACTGTACTCCGTAAGTTTGTTTTCCAGGTCTTGTGTTCAGAATAATCACAACTTCTTGCTGTGGTGTGTCTACTAAAATGACTTATGATAAATAGTACTGGTAATGGTGACCTAGGTATTTTCAAAAGTTTATTTTGCTTTTGTATATTATATAAACAGAACTAAAACAGCATCAGAAAATCTTTTCAACACCCACAGCAGAGCACACAGGTGCTCTGTTACATCAACAGATGCATGTTAAGAGAAAGCTATGAGCATGTGAGCATTCATTCTAGGATGAGTATGTTAAAACCTTGGTGCTGGTAATTACTCTTTCCTGTTTTACTAACAGAATCTGTTCCAATAAAACAAAGTAATTCCACAGTTAAAATGTTTTATGGCAACTTAACTGAACTGGGTTTACTATTTTATTGGCTGTACCATCTCCCAGTTCCTAGCATCAAGGGGTACTGATTTGCTTGTATGACTGTGTTTGGGTTTAAAGCAAAGCTGCAGTGATTGAGCTTTTCTGTTGCCTTTTACGGCTACAGAACAATGCAGTGAAATAGACTTTACTATTCCATGTTTGTAAGAACTTGAAAATGTTTCACAACTTCTACAAACATGAACTGACCACTCACATTTCTTCAGTGTCTAATTCTAGTGATGATTCTAATAAACACTGATAACATGTTTTTTCTTAAGTGCATATGTTTTCCTTCAAGCTCATGCATACCAGTAAGTTCCATTTCCTACTTTTTTCATTTCTAAATTACTGTTTGTGATTTGGACATCTTGAATCGAATTATTGTAAACAATTTTATACTCCACTGCAGTTTTCCCATTGGAAGCAAAGTATGCTGTCTCTTCATTTCTGTAAAATTAACCATACAGAAGTGCATGACTTTGTTCGTTAATGTGATGTTGTTGCTTTTTCCTTCTATGTTTGCAATGCTCCTCAGCCCTAATTGAAGAACCTCCAAAAGAGGTAGTATTGAAGACCAGTGGCGACGCAAGCATGCACGAAAGTTTTTCTTCTCAGTCCTTTCAAATGGCTTCTTCTAAACAAGAGGCTTCATTCAGCAGTTTCAGCAGTAGCAGCATGACTGAAATGAAATTTGAAAGCATGTCTGCCAAAAGCATGTCCTCCATGAAAGAATCCTTTGTAGAGATGAGCTCCAGCAGTATTATGGGGAAATCTAGTATGGCTCAACTGGAGAGTTCAACTAGTAAAATGCTTAAATCAGGTCTGAGAGGTGAGCATTACAATTATTGGTAGAGTTAGTGCTTCAGCTATCCTGAAGTAGTCCTCAGAGTAAAGCTGCTGCATGGCTTAGTGGAAACAGACTAACTTGGTATTTCTTCTCCTGTTTTATAAAGGAATACCACCTAAAATTGAAGCGCTCCCATCTGATATCAGCATTGATGAAGGAAAAGTTCTCACACTATCCTGTGCCTTTTCGGGTGACCCTGCTCCTGAAATAACATGGTACTGCAGGGGGAGAAAAATTACCAGTCAGGACCAGCAAGGCAGATTCCACATTGAAACCAGTGAAGATCTAACCACACTGATCATCATGGATGTCCAGAAGAACGACGGGGGACTTTATACTCTGAATTTAGGGAATGAATTTGGTACCGATTCTGCCACTGTGAATATTAATATTCGATCACATTAGAGAGCTTGATATGTATTATTTACACTTGTTTTTTTACAAGTGATTCATATATGAACTGAAATATCTGATATGTAAATATAAAAAGAAAAGTATTTTTTTACCTACCTGAACGAGACAAAGTCCAGAGCTATACATTATGACTTATAGTCATCATTGACCTAAGAATTTAAAACACTTTTTTCACTGACATGTACATACTGTATATAGCCGAAGATAACGGTTATGAAGTTTTGTACCATTTATTTTATGACATTTTGAAATGTAACTTTTGAAACTAACAGTTGGCAGGAGAAAATTTCCTGGGAAACGACTACCCTGCTCAACATTTAACTAATTTTTTGCGCCTCAACTCATTGTTGATGTCCAAGAATGCCTCAACAGGTAGAGAGGCTCCCTGTTGAAGATTACCTACACCTATGAGATGACAACGTGCATAGTATTTCATACATGCACAAATATTTATGTTGAATCAGAAATGTAAGGCATTGGTGATGTTTGCAATTACCCTCCTGTAAGCATTGCTTTAATGTTTTACATTGGATCTGATTATGCCATAATTTCCATACCTGACTGACAATTTCTGGACAAAGTGCAAGCGGCCAGCACTTTGTTCACCCACTGTCTGTGTACTGTTTCTGACATATTGACTGCCTGAATAGCTTTAACAAAAGTAACATCACCTGGCCATCCCCTTACTCAACAAAGCTATTTAGGTATTCGAGTGCAGCAGCAGTACCCCATCTCGGAGGTTCATAGGGTGCAGTGATTGAGTTTGTGTGGTAGGATTAGACACCCTGTAGTCACTTCCAGGCAACTAAGCAATGAACCACAGTTTGAAAACAAACTGTTGCTACAACATCAAATACCGGCCTGCACTTCAATTTGCTTTAGTTCTCCTAATGTAGTAATAGAGCTTGTTAGCTGTCGAACCTCCTTGAGATAGAATTATTCATTTGAAATAAAGCATGCTTTCTGCACCATAAGATCTGTGGCTCCTTCTTTCTTTATTATGCTGTTTTTACAGCTCCTGTGCTACACTACAGAAAAAGAGTTGCTGAAAGAAAAAATGAGGTAGAAATAAAATTTTCCAATGTAAATCAAGTAGCTAACTGTTGAAAATCCAGCCATCTATCAGAAATATACCAGCCACCAGAAAATCAGCCTTAAAAAAGTCAGACTTTAAAAAACAAAATTCATTCTAAGTTCTTCATTAACAAAGGAGAAATTCTAGCACATTCCTAAGCATTGTGCTGTTCTTAGCTCTGTTATTTCCAAGCTTTCCTCTACACCCTCTGTTTTTTTGGCAGCTGCAGCTAGTACAGACTTGTTGACCCTAATTGCCTGGCCCTACAAGTTGTCACCTCCCATGGATGATTAAGGGCCCATGTCCCATCAGTTTGTCATCCCTCAAGTCAGCTGACGGGGGGGGGGGGGAGGGGGCTGTGAATCACAAGTACCATGTAGGCAGGTCCAAATTTTGTTGTCTGTGGGAAAGAGTATCAAGGTACAAGGTGTAACTGCTTCTAGAATTCACTCTGATCTGTAGAAAAAGAGTGAGAGAAAACACACTCACAGCAATGCAACACTTCTGGAAAATTCTCTGAAGTGCAGCAGGAGCATTAGTTAGCGAACACTATGCACCACTATGACTCCCAGCATTCCATTACTACTAAAACAAAAAGAAGGCTCAATTTCATCAGAAGTAGTAAAGCAGGTAGAATGTTTAAAAACCTATCCCAAAAAGACTCACTATAGAAGCACACTTACTTTTTATAATTTCCTATAAACTTATATATTATCAACCACTATCTATCCAAATTATGCAGGAAAGCTAAGAATGAAAGAAGGATTAAAGTAAAAATAAGGACTTCAGAAGAACTAAGCTTGGGGTCAGGACAATATTCAAACTTTTTCAAGTGATGCAACCAGGAATATTTAGAAACAATCACAAAGATGAAAGTTTAAGAGTGCCTGGTAATTCCTCCTTAGGGAAGAGAGTAAAAAAAGGATAAAAATGAAGTAAAAAAAGAATAATAAAAATGAAGTTAAAGGGGCTGTTCATTTTAATCTTTAAACCATTCAAAGAAAAAAAAAATCAAGAAAGGTTTTAATTCTCATTGCATTAGACATTTAAAAAGCCCCCAACCAACAAACTCAATACAAAACACAAAAATGCACAGGTATGGTCTAGTTTGGCCAACAAGTAACTTATGTACACAGGCACATTAGTACAATTAACACTAAAAATGCACTAGTTAGTTGGTCACCTCAGCAGAAAGAAACAGCAACTGTATCTGCAGATTAAACTATGGACTCTTCTCCACAAAAGCTCCTGAAAGTTCGATCTTACATGGCCTCTACTGAGTTTAGATATGCTTATGAGATAGAGAGAAGCACACTGGTGTGGCAGTAGTCCTCTGGCCCAACTCTGCACAGTATTTAAACAAGCACACCTAACTTTAGGTAGATGAGTCACTCACATGCCTAAAAACCAGGATTTAAAATCCTTACAGGCTTCGCTGAAACACAGCTTTAACAGATAATGTTACAGGCCAATCAGCTGAGCCAGTCTTTTTCCACAAGACTGCTAAGCAAATGCTAATACAGAGTGACATTGCTAAAGTCACAACCTAGAGCTTAAATATTCTATTTCACAGAACACTTCTCTAAAGAGTAACATTTTTTGAAACAATAGATTAAGCAAGTCTCTGGATAAAAAAATAAACATTTTCAACTATTTACGTATTAAATTCAGGTGAAATATTGGGATTTCTAACTGTACAAGCTGATATTTGGTCTCTTTAAAGCCTCAATCTACTGCACTATAAGAGTAGTTAGAAAATTAGGAGAGTATCCTGCCACTGATATGTGTATGAAGGCATTTGGCATTCATGTTTCCTGGATTTTTAAATTTTTAACAAAGCTCCGTGAGCTGCTGTATAAATCCTACTATAGAGCTACACATTTTCTACTAACAATTTACATGTGGCAGCCTAAGAAAAATGTGATGATGGATATCCATAATAACACCGAGAGACTCCTTTTACCACAATTTAGTTAGTTTTCAGATATGGACATTTCCTTTATTCAGGTATTATATCCCTTTTAATAGTTTCTGATTTATACTGGCAGGAACAACAGCTACGCTAGAATACTAAATCTGACCAGGGCATACGGATCAAAATATAAGTTTACACTTTGTGTAAATAACCTTAACACAAATAGGTGCGATTTCAATTTTTTAATAAATGAAGTAAAAAAAAATTATGTAGAAACAATCTCTGAAGTATTCCTATCCCAAAGATTGTTTTCTCTGAGGAAAAAAAAAGTTTAAAAAAAGTGAAGCTGAATTACTAAGTTGAAAGAAATATAAACATTAATTTACAGTAAAGCTCCTAACATTGTAATCTCAGTATTCACAGCTCTCCAAATCATTGCATGCCTGACCATTAATTCTTTATACTATAAACTGGTAATTTCTAAGCATTCCATTTCTAATTATCTGATGTTAGAAACTTTATATATAATTAGAAGTTATCACTTTTCACCTCTATATATACTATGCTTATACTCTTTAAGTGAAAACTACTATTTTAAAAAATTGGTTTCAAACTGATCTCTTCAGACACATATGAGATCAAAATTAGAAGTACTAAGTACATATTTTAGTTTGAGGTTCAGCTCTCATTCTCCACTAGAAAGAATGATACAATTAGGCATTGCTGATAAGCTCTCCCCTAAACTTGGAAATAAGTGCACTGACCTGTCTCAGGGGTTTTTTTGCACAATTTGAAGTCCAACCTCTTACTAGTACAAGCTGAAAGCCAGAAAAAAAATATCTGTCAACGTGACATGTACTTAACACTGTACAAGCTGGCAGCCACTTCAGTGAAACTTCAAAAAAGCAGCATATGATTCAAGACAATACTCTCATTGCAATATGTAATTTACTTCTCTGAACATCTTTTTTAATATTTTTTTACAATTGTCATGTCATACAGAATACATTAAAGCAAACATTCAGAAAAAATGTACAAGCATGTTGCGTAGCTGATATGCATATGCTAGTCTGTAAGAAAACTGTCAGAAGTGAGCACAAATGACAGCTGAGCTGGTATCCACAAATCCCTTGTACAAACCACTCCATTCCACTTGAACCTGACATAATGGTTTATAAACTGACATTTTATATGGGCAACAGCTCATACGTTTTTCCCCAACATTTGGACCTATTTTGATTTAGATAAATCAACATTCCAAAAATTGATAAGGGAAGCTTCCATTCCCATCCTTCCTTTCCAGCCTGCTTCAAACCCACCAGATTATTTATATACACAAAAGGAAGACTAGTTAAACCAAATTAAAGAAGATCTGGCTATAAAAACAGATTTTGGTATGTGCTTGAGTGCAAAATACCCTGTACATCTATTTAGCAATTGTGTAAATCAAAAACAGTAAATGGCTTGCTTAATGTGCTCTACAGCTAAGACTTTATAGACCAAGTTTATCCCTAAATAAACACCAAAAAAACCACCAAAAGCTTACAATTCTAACATTAACAACCTTCTGGACCAAGGTGCTAGTAGGCACTCTTATACTATATTACTCGTTAATTATTAAGAGAGTCAGACTCTGACCTCAGTTACAATTAATGCAAGTTTAAACTGATGTAACTGAGAGCAGAATGCATCTTCTGGTGTATGCCATCCTCAAATGATATAAAGGAGTCCCAAAAACAGAAACTCCCTTTCGTATAAATATGTCATAAATAAAACATATAGATACAAATATTGATTACAACAGCAGCTTAAAACAGTCTAACATTTCAGCTCTTGCTTCTATAATACTTTGCTAAAAACACATCTTAAGTAGGCAGAGTAAATCTTAACAGTGCTGTATTAACTACTTGTGATACTACACACCCCAGAAACAATTTATGCACATTTTGAATCCTTTAGTAGATCTTTAGATCTTTAGTAGTGAAAGTAGGTAGAAATTTTTGATGCAAAAAGAATAAATAAATAAAAATTATTAAATATCCCATGTTTGGTACAAATACTTCATATTAAGTTATTTTTATACATTTGTTTAGAAAAATACACTAAATATTTCTACTTTCATTGGCTAAAAATAAGGACTGGATTATGTATATCCTTGTGTTTTTAAAGGCGGCAATGTCAATTACCATCAAGCTGCTGGAGAAGACCCATTAGTGCCCATTCCCACAGCCCTTACACTGGCAAAAAGAGCCATTGTGGGGCTAATCACAGCTCTGGGTGGATGACCTGGTATAAATGACCATGAGGCCCATGGCACAAGTCGCATTTTCTCCAAAAAAATGAAAACTTTTTGCTGAAGTTTATAATACATGTTTACTAACGTATCGTCTGACCTTCACACTTTTTAAAAAGAGCTACATTTACAAATGTGGATGCTTATCTGTTAAAGCCATCATTTGTTCCAAAAAATGCACATTCAAACTGTGAAATATTAGGAAAATACTCTTGCAAATAAACTATATAAAGATAAAATACACTTCAAAGATAGTATTTATGTTATTCTATAAAGTGCAGAGAAATCCTTCTAAAAAGGGAAATTACTACTTTCTATAACAACAGTATAATTACAGCAGCTTTTGCATAGCATTATTTATAGAAAATTGAATACTTTCAGTTGCTTCACGAGGAAAAGGATGAAAGAGTCTCTTCCAGTTCAGTTCTTTCCTTTGACACTGATTTATTTTCTTCAGGAATGGCTGATGATACCAGATCTCCATTGACAGCACTTCTAGAAGAGTGAGCAGATCCTATGAATAGATCAATAAGTATTTCATTTTCAAGCCCAAAAAATATCATTCAATCTGTCAATTATTCAATTTCTAAGTATTTCCTATACATAAGGAATCAGAAGCGTCATTACTCTGGACTCATCCTGAAAGATTTCCATCAATATCATGCCCAAGGACAATGGAGATTAAGAGTGTTCAGCCAGTATAAACCAATTTTTTATATACAGTGATTTTTACATTATGAAGGACAGTAACCTGTGAGGTGCAAACATACTCTTCTTTTTCTGAAAAAAATGATGCATTGACAAGAATGTAATTAAAATATTTTCTATTATTAAAATGAAATGGGTGACAAGGCAAGTTGGGTATTACTAGGTTACATGACAGGAAAGCAATAAAACTAAGATAACTGACAGGTAGCAGGGGGAGCTTCTAAAACAGTAAAAGGCAAAAAAAAGGACAAGCTGAGCTAGAGACTAGAGTTGCATGGTAAGGAACCAAAAAGGCCCTATATTAGCAGAAACTTCTAAGACAGCTTCTTCTCAGCAGTCCTAAGTCAGACTGGCTAACCAACACCAGAAGGCCCAGCTGGTAACAGCAAAAGTGTTGTGTAACAGGAGGCCTGTATGATGCACACCTACATCAGTGATCAGACACAGAACAAGATCTAAACTAAGTCTGTTAGCCTAGGATACACAATGGCACACCCTGTGCTGGGGCAAGATGAGTGAAGTGAAAGAGGTGGTCATCATAAGCACCAACAAAGGAAATGGCACTGAAGAGTGAATACATGCTTCATGATAGACTGGAAAGCATTACTATCACTGTCTGCTCACACGGGCCTTCAGCAATGCACAAGCTTTTAAATCCAAGTGAGGTACTCCAAAAGGAGGCCAGACGAAACCAGAACTGGTGAAGAACTAGTCAAGTTAAAGTCTGCCTAAGAGGAGTTAGAATGGAGTCAAAATGACAGCAAGATTCAAACAGAAAATCGACAGAACTGGCTACTAATTCAGTCAGCACATCTAATTAGGAGCAAATAATACCCTGATCATGACCTTTTTAACTGGCAAGGCTGTACGCCTTCAGAACAGTGCTGTTCTCTACAAAAGGCAAGGAGCCACTGAAATGAACCACCTTTCCACAATGCACTGAATGAAAACTAACCCCCACCACTTAACAGGGGTCACAAGAAGGGAAATTTCTTTTGGGACAACAAGCAGGCGGCAAACAGCAGTATTCCACATCACTTACCAGAACATCATTCATATAACAGTTTATTAGTAAAAACATCCGTTTTCTGATTATGTCTCTATTTTATCTTGCCAGTAGGCTCACTGATTTCAATATAATTAATCCAGATAGAAGATCCTTTTTAGTATGGATGGAAGCCAGCACAAGTCAGTCAGCTAAAAAACTGTAAAAGTGCTTTGATTTAAAATATAGTAATCTTATGTAAACTTTATGTAACTAATAATAACTTTTTTCCTTGTGCTGATCCCAGTGCTAGAACAGCTGCTGTAAACAGGGCAATAGATTGTAAAAGAAGATACAGAGAAAACTAACCCCGCTCTCCAACTTACTCTGAGAATCTTCAGAAGGTGTATCGCTGTAAGATTCTGTATCCGAGTACGTTCTTCTGCGCCGCTGAGAAAATCGGTGAAGAGATGAACCTGGTTCTTTTACAGAGTGATTAATCCTACAAAATAAAATGAGATCTCTTAGTAAGCAAAATCTGTAACAACCCACAAAAATTTAATATACTTTAACTTTGAAATAACTTTGGTGCTTTGAATAGATTAAGTACCAATCGTTTTCACTATACTAGACTAAAATGGCAGAGTCAACAGTCTTAATTTCACAGCTGTAAAGGCTGCAAATGAAAATAAAAATGATATATAATCTTTGCATGAAGAAGAAAATAATTTGAGCATGTGAAATACTGATCCAAAACGAATGTTTGTGTTTTAAGCTCTAGGTCTAATTTCATGAACTTGTAGAACAAGTAATTTACAAAAATATTCTAGTATGAAGAAATTTTTGTAGTATATTAGAAATATCAGCTGCGTCATTTACCACCAATGCTGATAATGTGCAACCTTTGTTTTCAAAATTACAACAATTTATGATTTTTACAATTTTTTTTAACAAGTGAATGATTCTTCTCACATATTGATTTTAATGCTAGCAAGTTCAGAGAGGTCTTTTAAGACATAAGAAAAAATCTTAATGAAACAGAAATTTACCTTTCTGAATAGCAAGGACCAGGGTGGCTAATGGAACGCTTCATCTAGGGGGAAAAAAATAAATTCCAAACAACAAACCACACCAAAATGTTACAAGCTACTTATAAGAATAATAAGCATATCTACATTATCTTTTACTTTATTTACAGTCTCTACAAAGAGAGAGGGTAATTTTTTTTTATTAAAAAGAACCATTCTTAGTTAAAAATCTGATTTAACTATATGAAAACAGATGGATTGCCATCACTATCAAAAGTTTTAGAACATTCACACAGGAAATAGTTTACTACAAAAAAATACTACCTCATTTCTATGGAATTCATTCCCTCTTGCACAAAAGTTACTCATAAGAGCTATTTGCTAACTGTTACGATATACAGAAGACATTTTTCCTTTACCAATTCTAAGCTTAAATTCCTCATTATACAATAAAGCCAAATCCTGCCTCTCCATTCCTTGTGGTTTCTCTGATATCACTGTCAAATATCTAAGCATATCAAAGAAAGTTATTAATTTAAATCATAATGATCAGTTTTATAAGCAAACTGATATAAGATAAAGAGACAAAAGATGCAAGTGCAAAGAAGATATTCCTACAACAAAATTCCATAATATGGCTCATCTTGGAATTCATACATACATGAAAACATTTAAGATGATTCCCTATACACTGTCCTTCTAAGGGAAATAATCAAGTGAATATTTATGCAAGTAATCTCTTTACTATTATTTATCTTTTTGTTAAATAAGGCCATAATAGATTAATACAAACATCTTGAATTATATACACTGAAACATATGCAATCTTACTGAAGTGGTTCAAGCCACAAAACACAAACAGGAGGCAACGTTATGAAAGTTTTGGGATTGCTGTACAGCTAACACTCTGAAAAACCAAACAGTTGAACTGAGGAAAAGTTAAACCTCAGTCATTTATGAGACACCTCATTACAGGGGCTTGACATGTACGATAAAGCACTCTGATGATGTAAAGCAAACAAAGATTGGGAATGGAAAATTATTGATTTATATTTAGGATCAGCAGTCATTTATAACACAGTCAAGATTTCAACTGCTGACATCATAGCACATAGCAATAGCACAGCCTTCTGCCACTCCTCCCCCCAGTCCAACTAACAATATGACACTTAGTTAGAAAACGTAGTATTTCAAAATGTCTAGACCATTTGAATAGGTGATGGTGACACAGGAGAAACCAAGGGATCAGGGTGAGGCAGCTGGAACATTTCTGGCTTAAACTTGGCATTAGCAATCTTCACACATTCTTCAAGTGTTGTGATAAATGTATTACATGTGGCACTAAGCAAGGAAGAGGCTTCATTCATGTTCTGAAAGTAAATGAAAGCACAAGTACAAGTAAGAAAAAAAAATGAAAATGTGTAACTACATAATTCTCCCCTCCCACCATTCCCATACACACTAATTTCCCTCATTACCACTAAGAACTTCATTTCCCATTTTATTTAATCAAATGAACACCTTACAATGAAGCCAATTTAAGCAAACAAATGTGACAGCATTGTAATTTCTTTCTGACATGTGAATTTCATTAGGGTACCAGTCAACGATGCCTTACTGCAAAGCACTCAGAGTGACTAACTGGAAACAAAGGAATTGCAGCAGAATGTGTGAACAGTCATCATTCCAGAGCAAGGAGCCTGCAGGTCAGTTTCACCTCCTGTAAACTGACAATTTGCTCTGTTGTGACTAAGCATCAACCCCTTGCTCTTCCCTAAGTGACCAATAACACTGTCCCCACACTGCTCAAGAGTATAAAGAATGAAGCCATTCAAAATTTCCAGTACTAACTTTCATTCAAAAGCAGAAATACAATCTAGTATTGTACTAGCACAATACTAGTGTTTTAGTACTGTACCTGTGCACTGCAGGTTTCCTTGTAGCACTATCCTTCACTCAAAAAAAAAAAAAGGAATACCATTCTACACAAATAACTAAGAATGGACAAACAAGATTGTTTCACCTATGCTGGCCTTAAAAGAGATGGGAAACAAGATAAAATATTGCGTTGTTTATTAGACAGCTCTTCTGGCCTTTCAAACAAATGGCTCAGAAACACAATTGCTTCCTAAAACATGGTACAACTACATTTAAACCATCCAGGTACTTTATACACATAAAATCACTATTAGCATATATTCTATACACACAAGCACTCAAAAGTTGCACTTAGGATAAATGTCCCAACATTAGGGAGATGAAAAAGACATAAGACATCAACAGTAACTTGAGCTGTATTATATCATTAGGTTCTCCAGTGACATTCTAGAAATTCTGTACCTCAATGCTGGGAGGAGAGTGAGTCTCATCATGGTGAACAAATTCTTGTATTGTATGAACTTGCTGCATTAAAAGATCACAGTAGAGACGAAGTTCGGACATTTTGGTTTTAAGAGATTCATTGGTCTCGCTTATTTCTATTAAAAAAAGGAAATAATGTATTGCATATAATGTATGTACACATGTTAACTTCTATGCACTTTTCATTTAAATATCAATTTAAAAATTCACTTAAACATCCACTTAATTTTGAGGAAAACTGAATTCTGCAATGAGTCAAGAACTATACTTGAAGCAGACAATAGTTTGTACTTTTGGATAACTGAAACTAATTTAATGACTATTGTGAAAAAGGCATATTACCAGCAAAAATAAAAGTTGAAATCTTTCTTAGCTGCAACATAATGTACCAAAACTTTACTGGATAATTTATGCTCACCAGAGTGGCTGGAAACAGTTACATTAAGCCATCCAAGAAAAATTATGGAAATAAAACAGTAACTATAAAGAGTCAAAATGGCAGAAATTAAATGGCTTCACAACAGCTACAAACAGTATATTTGTTCTTGTGGCACCGATATGCTGCTGGTATTTCAGCTTCTTAAGATAGAATTAACCTCCATTGACCTCTTCTAACACAAACATTCAGGGGGAATTCGCCACAGAGATGACTAGAAATAATCACAATTTATATCAAAAGACAGTAATACTGACTTTGTACCACAATATTTGCACTATGATTATCTGAAAACAAGCATCTGAAAAAGTGGTATACTCTAGGTAACATACCTACCTTTTTCTTTTTTTGTTCTGGTATCTGCTAAACAGGCTTTTGCACTTCCCAGTGCTACCAGCCATCTTTGCCTTTCAGCTGCATTAACTGCTTTCATATAGAAATGCTGCTCCCCTGGGATAATTAGCTCCATTCTTGTGTTGTCTGTTGCATGAACTTGTGATAGAAGGGAAAAAAAAAAAAACCAATTTAAAAAAAAATAGTAACCTCACCTCAGTAACAATTATCTATCAAATACTGATCAAAGTATTTTAAAATGTTTATGAGAATCCTGCAGTAATACAGTAAATCACAATGCACCACTGCTAACTAAGAAAAAGCCCAAGCTACTCAACCTTTCTGCCCAGCACACCTTCAAGGCAAGAGACTTGACAATGAGCAGTGGCCAGACACAGGTACAGGGGGTTCCCTTTCTACATTAATAATAGACTGCATATGAGTCTGTAATAATTGCTGCATTGAAAACCTGCTCTAACCACTGCAAACTGAAGAGCTTTGTCGCAAGGACAGGTATTTACAGGGGACAAGACAAAAACTGAAATAATCTCTCATCTAGATAGATCTGGCCTTAGGTTGCAGAGTCCTAGAACCAAGAACTGAGGTGGAGTTTGTTTACAGTCTATTCTATTCAGTACTACATTTCTAACTGAATATTCTGGCAAGGTTCATGTTATCAACCACAGCTCCTCCCGATCTAAACCCCACTAGTCATGGATACAGGAGACTGCCCCAAATCCAGACTTCAACTATTATGCTTTCTCTACCAAAAGAACGAGATGACAAGCAAAATGGACAACTGGAATGGCCAAAAAAAAAACCAACAGTGATCTCCCCCACTATACATCACTGTTTTCATCTACACCAAGGAAACACTAACAAAGAAGAACATGAAAAATACTCGGTGGCCCATCCACTTTTTAATATTACAAGTACTCTCATCACAAGCCCAGTCATCTGCCGGGATCTGAAAAGAGGTCAAGAGTTAACAGCAATGGAGAGTTAGACAATGCCTTGCTACTAGGCAAGAAGGTCAGACTGCACTAAAGGCTAAATTTGTAGTTTGGCACAAACAGTTCACATACTAACTCAAATACACCCATCACCTGTGGCTGTGGGCAGCTACTATCAGTAGCAAAAGTAAAAATTACTCAGGAAAACAAAAGATGAAAACATCTCTGGTTTATGAATCTCCCCTTTTGGGCCACTGCTGCTGCTCTTCTGGAAAACTAGCATCCGTGATTGTAAGAGGGAAGAGCAGCAGAACTAAACAACTAGCTGAGGTAACTTTGAGCATGAGCCACATACACACAATTATTTAAAACAAAAAGTAATATATGGTGGGTTCCAAAATCCCAAAAGAGACCTCTATTTGCATTTGTTATTATTTGTGAACTATGAAGCTGTCACACTTGACTACACCTAAAGAAAAACAGAGGCAGTAAAACTTGCAAAAATGTACATTTCGCGATCTATTCTATTTCCCTGGCAGCTAAAATTTCCTCAAGCAGAAATCTGCTAATTCTTACCTTTTATTTCACACACAGCCATCTTTATACTTCCTTTGCTGCCTTTGCAGACATCATCCTGGGAATCATAGTAGGACAATATCCCATTGTCTAAAACAAACCACCGAGGCTGCCAACCTAGCCAGATCAAAAACATCAAAAGGAAAGTTTAGTCTAATTACTAAATTGTAAATCTAATTCATATCTGTTAAAACTTTTATTAAAGATGCAAACATTAAATTACCTTTATAACACAACAGAAAGCAGACAATCTGTGCAGTCTGAAGACCAGAGCAGCTCTATAACCACACTAGTATTACATGGATATTTCACTCCTATTCTTTTTGGATGCAAGATCATCAGTATTTGTTTTCACTATATTCCATTCTAAAGAAAAATTAAATTTTAATTTAGCCACCACAGAATCCTGTTTCAAAGGTTGATAAATTACATGCATCTGAAAAACCATTCTCATTCAAGTATATTTTTCAGGCAGACTTTCTTAAGATTGTAGGAACTTCTTTGTAAGATACAAATAAATGACTGATGTCACCAGCTGCTATGCTACAGTCTCCTCTACCTACTGCATTTCAGTGAAAACTTTGTATCTCACACCTAAGTACTGACACACCATTTTCTCTCAAATTAGTCCAGTTCCATCACCCAGCAACAATTAAATGTCAGGCACTGTGTGTAGAAGTCATAGTCCATTTGTGAGGACAGTATACACCAGCTCCTCTACTAAGGTTTTCACCAGCTTTGCATTAGCACAATAATATAAAGATCTCTGACTTCACTACATCTATAAAACAGCAGTTTATGCATAGACAAAAACATCTTTGAGAACTCTATGCAGCATTATACTACAGAGTAAATTACTGTCACAGACCTTCTTTAATTAAAGCATATGAGCATTAGGGTTTTTTTCTTTCCTTTTTCTTCCAGTTTCATAAAACTCAACACTCACTGGAATAGATGTCCTAATTTCTAATATAACTAAATGCAAAGCATTTTGCCTAGTAAACCACCTTTGTTTCTAAAAGTAACATCACACTAAAATATTCCAGTAGAGCATAACAATTATACTGGCCCATTACAATCTGGGTCAGCTAAACAACAGGAGCATACTATCCCTCTAATTTACAACTCGACACCAAAATTTAACTTCCTGCTTGGCTTAAGGTTTGGAATGGCAGTAACTGGGTGCACAAGAACTCAATGTGTTTGGCGATATCACGGTGTGGTCCATGGTGCTTCCCAACTGCCATCCCAACAGAGCAAGCTGCAGCCATCCACCAACAGTGTATTTTCACACAGGAGGCTTTATCAGGTAACAAACTCTTAAAATCAGCTAAAAGTTTCATCCTATTCACATTTTTATGATGTTATCATCATAGAATCATTTAAGGTTGGAAAAGACCTCCAAGATCAAGTCCAATCTTTGGATATCACCCTGTCAACTAGACCAAAGCACGAAGTGCTATGCTCAGTTGTTTCTTGGGACACCTCCAGGGATGGTGACTCTACCACCTCCCTGGTGAGCCCGTTCCAATATCTGCCAATCCTTTCACTGAAGAAACTCCTCCTGATATCCTCCTGATATCCACCTGAACCTCCCATGCCGCCGCTAGAAGCCACAGCTTGTCCTGTCACTTGTCACGTGGGAGAAGAGCTTGACCCCCACCTTTCTATAATCTCCTTTCAGGGAGTTGTAGAGAGTGATAAGATCACCCCTGAGCCTCATCTTGTCCAGGATGAGCACCCCCAGCTCCCTCAGCTTGTCCTCATTACTCTCTAAATCCTTCCCCAGATGCACGGCCATTCTCTGGACACACTCCAGCACAGGTGTCATCACAACACTAACTGAAAAAGCATAAGACCAAGCCCCATTACGTCATATCATCACTCCAGAACAAAGTAATAAGAGCATGTAATTGGTTATTTTTTTATTTACTAGCTATAACAGTAAGCATAGGAATCTTTTTAAATGCAGCCTGGTAACTAAGAAGCAAATCCACAAGAACCAGAGGGCAAAGAAGATACTGCCAAAGCAGTAGAATTTGAGCCACGATTAAGCATAGTATGTGATCAAGTGCTGATCTGCTCTGGAGAGACAATCAGTCCTCTCACGGTGTCAGAGAAGAAATGTGTTTCACCTTGACAGCACGGCCTACTCCAGAGGGAGATAGTATCTCTATCACAGCACATGATCAGCCAAACAAAACCAGAACTTTGCTGGCAAATGCTGGCATTTGACGCATTTTTTGTCTGCGGCGCTTCTAAAAATGCATTTCGTGAAACTAAAGTTTATCATGTGTTTTATAAGTTGGGATACAGGGGCTCCCTGCAGCCTGTCCTGCTGAGACCAAGGCGCAATCCGGGTCGTGAGAGGGGCTCCGCAACGCCGTTCCCTGTGGAAGGCCGGGTCCCGGCCCAGCCCAACCCGGCCCAGCCCGCGGGCAGCGCTGGCCGCCGCCGTCAGGCGCGTCCCCGGCCCGGCCGCAGGGCCGGCTCCAGGCAGC